>JAPZDY010000001.1:24333039-24347891 GCA_029783645.1 Ctenochaetus hawaiiensis | reverse complement strand
AAAGCGGAGTCACCTTTGATTTTTAATGAATTATACAAAACAAAGAAAAAAAATGCAACTTTTTTAGCAATTTTCACTGTCTCCCGCAATTTCATCGCAACAAATACGCTTAAAACATCGCAGTTTTTTAGAAAAACTGCCGCGAAGTCAGGCATTTTAGGCTGCAACAATCTTGAAAAACACCCGCGAAATCCTGGAGGGACTGATAAATGCATAGTTATCCAATTTTCCACCATGTAATCCAGAAAGGGCAACTGTGCAGGCAATTCACACGTTTCTGTAATTAAGCATCCATGTCACCTTTAAATGTAAAAGTAAGGACTTGCATATTGCAAATATCCTCCTAATTCTTCTGATATCATATATATAACATTGTCTTAACCAATAACTAACATTTATTTCTTTTGATTCAGATTCAAGCAGTCATTGCACTCTGCATCAGGTGTAAGCTGTCTGTAAAATACAACTGCGAGTACCACAGAAAAGACCCGCTACAGTCTAGTCTGAGCCAAAGGTCTTTCATGGCAGTCCACGCCTGGTGTGCCAATGGTTTGTATGTTTCACTATGCCTTGGAGGTAAAACAATGAAATGAATGATTACCTTCCCTGCAACAGCAGTTTCAATGGTGAACTAGCTACAATAGATGTATGAAAGAAAATCAATTCAGCCTAAGCTGTGTTTGCATGAATTGGAACAGGGAAAAAAAAAATAGTGATTGGGAGCCAGTTTTAGATCTTGTTAAAGCAGGATTACATCATGCAGTCTCCATTTTTTTTGCTGCACACTTCAAAAAAACCCAAGATTCAGATTCCTTATATGTGTAAACATCGTTACAAAAGAGCTTTGATTCTAATTTTGGCAATGGATTCTTGTTTGCAGTTGGCTCTGATCGTCACTGTAACTAATGACTAACATCACCCAACGCAGAAGATATCACTAATAACGGTTAATACAGCATCTACGGTGACAGGACTTTCAGCTATTGCCTGGTTAATGCGCATCAGGAGGAAAATTGTGGTCAATATTCAGCTCTCTCTCTGTAAAAAGAAAAAAAAAAAAAAGCCAGTCTATGACATCACCGTTTAGCCGCCAGTGGACAACAACAACAGGGTGGCGACTATCCTCCGGAGATATGATCTACAAGCTGTTCATGTCATATTAATCTTTGAAAATCTCCAATTAAAATGATTCTGAATATTACAGTCGCTTCAAACATATCAACCAGGAATTTCCAGGAAGCAGCTCCTGGAAAAATAAGGTGAAAATACCTTATTAAGCACAATGTCAAATACATTTTTAATCAACATTTCATATCTGCTGCTGCTCATCTCATTTTCAAATTGCAGCTATAGGTTTTTGGACTCAGAATCCAATGAAGCTGATTAGATCAAGACCCTGCGTTTAAAAAAATAATGCACTTTGTGAGCCGCTGTTTCCTCAGAGGTCTTAAGAGTTAGAGTTGAACTTAATAAATCTCAGTGGTTAAACCAGGTGACTTAGCTTAACTCTTTAAGGGCAGTGACAGCAAGGTGAGCCAGTGCCCTTAAAGAGGTTACCTGTAGTTTCAGGGTGCCTTGGTTAAGGGGGACGGCAGGAGTTTTATGCATTAACAAAAAAATAATAAACTGATTGAGCACTACTACAATGTGCATAAATGAAAAGCTAATGATCAGGGTCAAAGTTTGATCCCAGGACTTTTAGCTAAGGGGGTGACAGTGACATCTGAGTCAAGCAGACAGCTGTCAATCATCATCTGACAACTGTCTCATCTCAAACAAATGCCAATTGATGATGATGAGGGAGGCAAAAAAATGTGGGCAATTCTAGCTTGGATCCCCTCTGAAGGAAAACAAAAGAGTACATTTAAACAAACACACAGACCAGTTTGAGGCGTCTGACTCATAGCCTGCCTCCATTTTGGCAGTGAGTAAAAAAGTCTATAATTTACTTTACTGGTTTTAAAGAATCCGATTGTTTTCCAACTCCAACCTCTTTTATTCAGTTTTTTTTTTCCAGCAACCAAACAGCAACACTGACCAGAAAATGGGAGGTAACTCCGGAGTTGTCGGATAATCCCTGAGCTCGTCTATTAAAAACACAGAGTAGTTCTGGGATTAGGACTCACTCATCTGTGGTTAAACTGTAGGTTTTGTTTTGGGGTGCTTACTGCCACCTTGGTAGATGCATGACTGCATTTTCTAATAAGTGACCGTCTCATCGTTCTGGATATTTTCCATTTACCATGTCGCTCTTTCTCTGTTCATACTGATATTGCCTAAAAAACTATGATGGATAAGGTAAAGATAGATGGATAATACTTAGAGATATGGACATAAACATAAAATACAGATGTAGATATAGATATATGGAAGCCTGCTCCTGACAGTGTCTGCTAAGAAAAACTGTGGCCCTTTGACAGATGCAGTCGAGGACCCCTGCTGTAGGGCTTGTGTCATCTTGAAAAGGAGAATCTTGAAGGGTTGAAAAGATAGATGATGCATTTTGCAAGGTTCAGATGTAAGAGTAGCGCTTAAGGAGGTATAAAATTTAGCACTGTATGAAATCATATTGAGTCTTTTTCTTTCTTTTTTTTTTTCTTCCCCAGCAATATCGTTTCTGCAGGCCACTAACAAATATCAAGTTATGATCCTCAAGAGAGAATCTCATATTTCGGTCCCCTGATCTATTTAATTTGCACTCAATTTTTAGACAAAGAGTCTGTGCAAATAGATTTGAGGAACACAAAGTCATTGAGTTGCGACTGTGACCTTCAGTTCAGGGATCAGCTCTGGAATGCATAAGACTCACTGCAGCGTTAAACCCCCTGATCACCTAATGGGCAAAATGTGCCATAAATCCACACCATTACAGTAATTGTCTGAATGCATTGTAATCACAAAAATTACTGTAGATACCCATTTGGTTAATGTAAATGAGGTGCTTTTTAATTTGACTGTTAACTGAAGTCAAAGGTAATTTCTCCTCTGAGCAGGATGTATTTATTACGGCTTAGAGTGACACTTTTGTAAAGGTGTACGGGGGATGTACACGTTTCTTTTCCTTGCTATTCAATTTATAGAATATCTCTTGTTCAGAAATGAGCTGTGACACTATTAACACTGAGTGCCTTCTCTTATCAGTACATCTAGAATAATTCGAGTTTTACAGCTACGTCCCCAAACCAATCTATACTTTAAAAAATCACAGCGGCTTTGAAGGTTAACAAGGTTTTCTTTCATCCTACACAGTGTTTACACTCCCTCTCTCTCTCTCTCTCTTTCACACACAAACACACACACACTAACACACAAACACAGTCGCTTACACATGTACAGGTGTCTCGTGGGACCGTCGTCCGCTGCTGCACTTTTCTCTGGATATGCTCAAACAGAATATATACGAGCTGGAGGGCTTGGAAAGGGTCCAGGCCTCTTCCCCTCGATTTTGGGTCATAAACACAGCCTCTGCCCAAGGACTGCAGGGCCTTTTAAAAACAGGGCTCAGCTTGATTGGACACACTTCTGTTGCTCCGTCCCGACTGCTAGCGAGCCAGCTGATCAGAGAGGCAGAACAAAGCCGGTCTCTTACAAGGCACTGGGTTTGCGACCTTATGTACAGTAAACAGTTTTTGCTTCACCACTGCTTGTAGATGAACAACAACTGCTCTGAAGACAGCGGCATGATATTCTCTTCCTTCTCTCCCCCCCAAAAAAAAGGAACAGGAAAAAAAAAAAGGAATATATTCAGCTTCAGCAGCTCATTGCAACAGAGACCACAGGATGAGGATCGGTGATGGAAAGAAACAAAATTAAAATCTGTGCATCGAACCAGGGAAAGGCAGAAGAGTTTCGAGTGAAAGTTGGGTTTTATGAGTCCCTATGCATTTCCGCATACGGATTCACTCACACTGGTGTTTTGAACGTCTAATTTGTTCATGAATAATACAACGTGAACCATTTGGCTCATGAATATGAAATAGATGGAACCACAGGCTCTCCCCATAATCAGCAGTCGACACACACAGTCCATCGTCAGCTCCCTTGCTCTGCAGCAGCGTTTCCTTCAGTGCGTTTAACCAATCACAGACGATTATAGCCTTAGCAGAATGTTAGTTTTGGTACAAACTGTCCGTGAATAATGTGTGAATGCAGCGTCTTTCGTCGCCAAGGATATTCAGTGGATCACAGGCACTCTCTCTTGCTCCTTCTGCGTCTCTCATCTTCATGCACAGACAAGCGATATTTACAGTGTGACAGCCCTAATTCCCTAGAACACCAACTTTCTCTAATGTGAGGCAGAAAAAAATATGATTGTAATGTTTTATTTACCCCTGTTGGATAAACAGTGCGCTCACTGTAGAGGCAACAGTGAAGCATGACGCAGGGCTGAACAACTAATGCACCAAAAATCTCTGCCCATCTATTTACCCCGCCTTAAGCCGCGTGGCTGTGCTCCAGCACGGCCATATGCCCCTTAGCCTAGCTGCTCTACGCTATATTAAATGACTCATAGTCTACATTTCATCACTACCCAAGAATGAGAAAACATGGCTGGAGGATACTGGTGGACAATCTAGTGATGCTCGTCTGGCTCAAGTCTTTGTTTCATTAAAATAAGACTTCAAATGCAAAACAGTCTTTTTAAAGGCTGAAATGTGATTGCTAATGATTGATCTGTTAGCTATTGTCTAAAGAGATGGTTGAAAAAAAGGCTGCTGTCTTTTCAGAGCAAAAAGAGACGTCCCCTATTTTCTTTTCTTGTCTGGCTAAAGACTCAGTTTACAACCATGTTAAAGGTAAGTATAATATCATTACCTTTAACAAGTTAAAACATAAGGATTTTTTGTCATATCTGATTGAAACGTGGCTAAAATGATGAAATGATCATGAAAATAGTTGTTAGCTTCCAGCTTGTTAATAAATGAACGTAAACTTTGGCTCAAATTCTTTGGTTTTAAATTGAAGTAAGAGTTATTAAGTTTAGTTACAACTTTTGATAATCAGTTAATTGAATGTATTTAGGTTTGGGGCTTGTAGTTCAACAAAAAAATGCACTTTGAGGAAGTCATCTTAACATAAAATAAGACAAATGATTCTTCCTCTCATCAATAATCAACAGCTTAACTGTTAATAAATATAACGACTAGTCGCTGCCCTCTTCGATCTATTTGAAATCTTTCGCTACTTAAATGTTGATGATTTCCATGTCTTACTCCATTCGAGAAGGTATGTTGTATACACTACTCTTTAGATAAACTCTTTCTTTTTCAGATGTATTTTCAAAGCCTTTATGTTGACACAACACAACCATCTGTGAGGTTTCAGCTCAAGATGAGCCTTTTTTTTCCCTTTCCTTGTGTCTGAAACGTTGACATTGAGGACATACAGTGTTTCCACAGGAAAACATCACCAGATTGTATTCTATTGTGTGTAATGACACTGTACTTTGTCTGACTCGCCTGAAAATTCTTGCTCACACATGTCAGCAAAGAAAGAGAGGTGAACACAAGACTGACATTGCAGCACGGTCGGACACAGACGCAATGTGTGCATTTGTGCATGCGGGAAAGCGATGCATCCTAATCCAATCAGATGACGGGACTAACACATTAAAATTAGTGCACCACAAGTGGTAGGTAGGTCAGTCAAGCAGTGCTACTGTCTCTAACATTATTAACTGGCACTTATTGTTAGCCATTTTCATTACCAAGGTGTGAATGAGATAAAGACTCGGGACTCCCCCTCAGTTTGTGTCCATATTCCCTGCCTGGATAATTAAGTCCAAGCAGCAGGTGCTAGTTAGACGAGCTTGCAAAATGTGGCTTCAGCTGTGTATTCTCAAAGACATTAAGGAAATGCATAATGCTCACTGAGCCACAAGTGTAACAAATGCAGTGAGAGGCGTTAGCCACTTTTCACGATTGAAGAGATTAAAAATTGGAGCTGCAACAAGTGATTGTTTTTCTCCATTGATTAATATGCTGATTACTTTCTTGATTAATTAAATCATTGTTCTGTCAATGACGGAAAATAGTGAAAAAGCAGATGCCTTTAAAACTCAAATGTGTAAATATATTTACAATGAGATGAATAAATTTGAAGTTCATTAGTTTTGGCAGCTTTAAAAATGACTTGAAAAGCCGATCAGTTATCTAAAATTATATTCAATCATTAATTAAACAGTTAAATAAAATTCATGTTTTGTCTATTTCAAGCAATATCAAGCAATAGACATAATTTCACGTACACAGCGTGTGCTGAGGTCTGGAGATCTGTGTCACAGATTTCTGCTGCCAGACAGTAAAATGAATGGAGATTAATGGAATTTGAACATGGTGTCTAATTGGGTCTTTTCCAGTCCTGATCCTACAGATCATCCTGTCCTCCTTACTATCCTTATCCATTTTGTAGGTGCTCTATAATGAAGAAAAAATACCGTAGAGACTCAAAGGGAGGAGGCAGCTGTAAAGGGGAAAAAAAAAAAAAAGAGTGTAAAAGATTCAGTAAAATGAGTAAAAGATCCAGTTTGTTGCAACTGTCTTTTAAGTACTGCAGCTGCATGGGATACTCAGCTTAATGCATTTCAACACAGAATGAAAAGGACTTTGTGTTATTATCGGGCGTACGCGACAGAGCAATAGCACCATAAGAGCTTTTCTCTTTTTTTTTTTTTCCTTTTGAATTTTACAGAAAAAAAAAGAAAATGCTCTTGTGGCAAACAATGACAATCACCAATAATGTATTGGTACATGGCAACAAAAGAACAAGATGTTCTAACAGCCTTGTTGAAGCTCAGAAACTCCTGTGGTTTAAAAAAAAAAAAAACAGTGTTGTCATAAAAGGGGTAAAAATGTAGCAGAGGCAACTCGGAGCCACACACTAAAGAGACAATCTTGTCAGCCTTACAAGATTCCCTTTTTCGGTTTAGTAGTGTTTGACTCGGTGCCAGTTACTGGGGTTTCATCTTTGCCAATGAAGCCAATCTACTGTTTTCCAGCAAACTAGATTCTGCACTGTTTGCCAAAGCATTAATGAACAAGATATCACTTTAACTCTTGCAATTATTTGTTACTCCCTTCCTTGCGATATGAACCAGCTATCTGTTCCTGGTGAGATGCAACACAAAAAACTCCATGCATGCGTGGTTTTCAGTAATGTTACGATATTCCCATCAAAGACATCTGAGCTAAATGAACTGGCAGGAGATAAAATGTATATTAATATGTGGGGAATTAGATAAATAGGGAAAAGTTAGAGAGAGGGAGACAGAGAGAGAGAGGAAGGGGGGGGGCACTGAACATGAGAGAGATAGAGACTCATCATGACAGTCATCATTTCTGCTATTATCCCTAATTCTCTGAGGGAATATCTCAGTAAGGCGGAGTAAATTTGAGGCTGATAAGCAGACAATGAGATTTGCCCGGGCTTTGAGGCAAAGCCCTTCCAAGGGCTTTCATTCACCTACACTGGCTTTAAACTTGACGCATCAGATGACAGAAGACTCGTGTTGCTCTCCCTGATGCAGGTCGGACTCTTCGATGCATGTTTTGAGCGACACACACACACACACAGCTGCTGTGCATTCGTGTCAGTGGGTGGCTTAGAGTAAAGATTCATTGTGTTGCACAAATAAGCCGCCTGTAGTCTTCGCAGAGTGAGGATTTTGATTTTCTTTTCTTTGCTGTCTGCGAGTCTCTAATTAGCACTGTGAGTCAAACCACAGGAAAGTTGAGGGAAGAAGCGTAATTTCTCACATGAACATCCTCCAGAAAACTCCTAATGGCGTAAAGCCGTGGGCTGAGGGTGCACACAAACCAGTGAAGAGTTCTGTTTCACTGAGGAAAGATGCAAAATAATGAAATGCCAGGGGTAGAGTTTCCAGCCAATGCCAACGGTACGGCTCCGGGGATGCTGATGTCTGTTGGTCAGTCAGTCTCTTTTTCGCCCAGGCTGAAATATTTTAACCACTATTGGAAGGATTGCTGTCCTCAGGAGGAGGAATCCCTCTGACTTTGGTGATCCCCTGACTGTTCCACTAGCATCTCCATCTCTGTAACATGAAATTTATTTGAGATATTTTGCCATGACGTTGAAACCCTAACACAAATGATTCCCTGACTAAACTAAAACAGGCCAAGATTTTTTCTCAATCTACCTGATTAATAGGTGCAAGGTTTTGCACAGATTTGCATGAAATTTAAGGCAATTTATGTCCTCTTCAGGAAAAAATTATAATTATGTTATTAATTATGTTAATTCTTCAGGTTTTCAAGCAACATTTTAATTGGTCCAATGCGCTTAGTTACTAAAACCCTGCAGATCTTGTGTTATTCCCTTCAGCTGCAGATGCCCATTTGTTTAGTGCTTCTAAGCAAATACAAGAATGCTTACATGCTTAACTTACACATTGAACATGTACTTGCACAACATAAATATATATGCAGTGTCATGTGAGCATGTTGGCTTGCTGACTTAAGCGTTCTGCAAAAAGAACAACAGTAATAAGTACAGCTTCACAGAGCTTCTGGTATGGCTGTGGACTTGCGATACTTTAAGCTTTCAAATACACAAAATAAAGTGCATGTCTTTACTTATTAGGTGTTTGTAAGGTTGCTGATGCAGCATCCGTGTACTTGGCCTCTCTAAGATATTAGCATTTCTATTGTGCAAAAAAAAAAAAAACAGTTTTTGTTTGTGTTCATTTTCTGACCACAGGCCAGAAAAAAAAGTGCAGAATTTCCAAACCTCCCCAAATCCCCCAAAAACAAGATTTTTACTTGCAGACAATTGGACCCTGTAGATCTGGTTTAAAGGTTTGTGGCTTAGTTCTCTGGTGGGGACGATAGCTTTGATTTGTGGTGACATGGATCCGAACAGATAGCCCAGTTAATGGTTAAAACAAAGCAACACAGTGTCCAAACAAACTCTCTAAGCGACTCTTGCACCGCAATCTACTTCTCCACTGTCCATGTATATTCTCGGTATGTTCAAACTTCTGCAAGCTTCATCATTTTTTGGCAAAGATTTAAGTATTTGGACCACGCTGACCACGCAGATGGACAGAGGCGTGACGGATTGAGCTCCAGGAGTTTTGAAGTTTTATGGACATTTTTAATACTGTTTTCCTCTCTGGTTTATCAGTTTCATCATAACAGCTGTGAATACAAGCTGCCGTCTTCCATGGATTACCTCTCAAGCCGACAGCGAGACCGTTTCAACATTTGATTACATGAAACTTAATGCATCATAAGTATGGGTGATCACTTTGTGGTCAGCTTTTGAAACAAGATTAAAAATGCATATAAAAGAGCTGTTTTTTGTCATTTACCCTTGTCCTCACTTCATCTTGGTGTATCTGGCCTCAGAATAATCGAATTTGAACTAATTCACATTTGTAGGGACCACTGTATGCCATATGCCAGTCGGCAGCACCAGGTTCAATGAAATGCACATTCCTCAAGCATTTTTTTTTTTAAAAATATGTATTGAATCCCATCATGACATGAGAATCCTGTTTAAAGCTCATCAGCTAGTTACAGTAACAGCTGTGCTTTACAGGAAACCAATAAACTGTAAATCTTAAAAAGTGTTTTTTTTTTTTTTTTAATCGATATCAAAGATCATAAGACGGATTGCTGATTACTTCATCTAAACCTGTTATTCCATTTAGATTAATGTTTTTATATTTTGATTCAATGATTTACAGCTAAAAAGACATCTGGACATTAAACACTTAGACACTTGACTTGCAAATATAAAACTTGCCTATTAGTACATATGTCTCTTCTAAATAAGTACTTGAAATGACGATTAACCTTTCCTGACTGTTTTCTCTGTCTTTGCCAACAAAATAGGGGGAAAGATTTAAAAATTTAATAAAAGTTTGGCTTGACTCTGAACTTAACTATGAAGAGTGTTTTCATCACTTTGGAATGAGATTCAAATGAAACCAGCTAAAAAAACAAAAAAAAACACAGCCCTGCAAATTCCCAGGAATGCTTCCTTAAGACGAACACCTGTCTGTGAGCTGTCAGCTACTCAGATGTGTCTCCGTTCTGTTCTTATTTCTTACAATCTGAAGAAAAAACTTAAGAATAAAAAAAGGTGCCATGGAAGTGTTGAAACTGTTGTGTAAAAGCCAAAACTGCCTTTAGGACATTGTTTACTGTGATTATGCATTCTTCAGAGTGGTGGGCGGTGCTCGGCTGTGCCTCACATCACAGCACCACTGCACCTATAATCACAGCAAATAATGTCGACTCGAGCGTTATTGCTTGAACTGTATGTGTGTAGGTTGTTGAGAATCTGTAGAGGAATCCATAAAGGGCATTATGGCATTTGCAGAAAGTGGCTGGTTGCTGGAACAGAGCGGAAACATGTCACTCGGAGCTTGAACATACTCTTTCTATTAGGAGGCTCTCACAGGATTTGAAGGCTGGTTTCTGCTCCAGGCCACTACAGACACATAGCACACAACACAGATGGTGAAATAAGGCACCAACGGCTGCAGTCAAAACACTAAATTTGTCATGATGACATTTGTGCCATAAGTTATGATTTTTTTTTTGCAGGCATCAGTCCTGTCACTCTACATAAGACACACTTAGTGGAAAATAAACAGCAGCGGGTCTACGGGCACGGACACACACACACACACACACACACACGTGCAGACAGAGCCTCTTCATACATCACCACATTAATATTTGTTGATTTAGAAATGCAGACTCGTGAATGACACAGAGCAGGATTCGCCGAATAATCCCCTTTCTGGTGCACAAAGGCAAAACTTAAGCTGCTACAGTGAATACTAAGTCTCTCCAGCCTGGCATGCGTCGGACTCTTTCACACCCGAGCAGTTCGACTCGTTCAGATTGGCCTGTCTCTCGACTCGACACAAACACATGTTTTGTGGAGGTACTACTGCAAAGATACAGAGCGCTATCTATCAAAATGGAGCCGGTTGGAAGTCACTCTAATCTCAAGCTGCATCCCACTCGCTTATTTATGTCGTACAGACACATACTGTACATGTACATACAGGAATGCACACAATCCTCCTGTATTATTTGAGATAAAAAAAAAGGAGAAGCCTAGAGGCACTGTGCTGTTTTTCACTTTATCCACACAAAACCTCAGATATAATTTATCGCCACTCCTAACACCAATCCTCATATCAAACACAGAAGTATGCAGAAGGCCGAGACGACAGTATGAATTGATGAAACAACAGAACAGTGCCCCCCGAATAGCAAAATATCCCTCAAAAAACATCGACTGCACCCCATCAATCGCCTGAAGCATAAGCCCAATGGAGAAGATAGTAATTTGAAAATGAATCAGCATTTTTTTGCTGATGACAGGTTGAAACTAAAGGCTTTCAAAAATGGACATTAATCTACCTCCAGTACATCGTTTCAGCAAAGAAAGATCTGTTGTAGTTTAGCAAACACTATCATTATACAAAAAAGGGGTTTAGGCCTGTCAGAAGGTTACTCAGTCATTATTTAATGAAAGGGTGAAGCTGGATCCACTGAGCAAAATGTTGAAATACCTTCATCTTAGATGTTGGAGCAAGTTGATGTTTGGTATTTCATTTTTAAAAAAAAATTGTGCTTACATTTTGTCTTTTAATCACTTGCTTACTAATTTTTTTTCAGCACTGTTTGAATCCCACGTCTTCAGCTAATTTCAGTAGCATTGAAACCTGACACTGACACGCACAATATGTAATTTCTGCCTCTAGAGGTCTGTCAATCACAACGACAAAAAAAACAAAAGACGTCGTTCGATGACGTTGCGAAGTGGCGTGGGATCATGGGATTTGTTTATCTCATTGTTAAACAGCCACCATTGCCAAAAGAAAATCTATCCGACTGACTCAGGCAGAAATGTCGAACAGATGAGGTGATGAATTAAAAGTTTCATTCACGCTGCGTTTAGTCATGTTTGCCAACTTCCTTCATCAACTCACTGACTGGTGTTACTCCGGAAGTTAGTGACGGGTGACAAAAATCACACATACTTTTGCTTTTAGTAAATATAGGGATTTCTCTTAGTTGTAGCGCTGTCGGAAACATTTAAAGTGATCTAAATACTCAACAAAGATTCAGTTTTTGACAAGATTTTCTGGTCTTGAAAGTGTCACACTGAAGTTAGAGTTAGACTTCTCTGCAGCATCACAGAACTGAGTTTTTGTTGTTGACCCATAAGCCCCTGAAGTTCAGTGAATAAGGTCTAATTATGAATCCCAGTTTGACTGAGAAGGTTATTTGACATCTGAAAAAAAAAGACATGCAGTTCTTTCTGTGTGAGTGTTTCTTACAATAACTCAGAATCTCAATGTAACATGCAAGAATGTGCACACATACAAGAGATTTGACTGTTTTTTCATCGTTTTCAATGAACTTTCACATGGGAAAAACAAGGAATACAAAGCTGCACGAATAAATCCCGAGTATGTGAAAAAACAAACAAAGGGTATACATTTTTAATTATATGTGTACCATATTTCAGTGACAGTTAACATCCCAGCATGCTTGTGTTGTGTGTAAAAGGTCTGGACAAACGCAGTTGCTCATTATTTTGGCTCCTGTGGCTTGAAGAAGAAAATCTGTGACTTTTGTAAAGAGCTGATTGTTGATGTACTTTTAGCTAGCTCTTTTGTGATGCACATTTTCTGGACTCAGTGGTGTTTGATGACAGGAAAATGCAGCTATGGCGATGATGGTATGGAAATATGTTGAAACGACATAGCCACTTAGGAGAAAAGAGGTATGTAGTCTTAAACTGTCATTTATGTGCATTATTTTCATCTGTATGGACATTCTGAGGTCTAAGAAGGCAGCTTTTCTCAACAATTCGGGGGGCAACATTATGATGGAATTGCATCGAAAGCTCTTATTATACATAAATTACCTCTTTTACTCGGCAGGTTGTGGAAGAACAAAAGCAGTGGTTTACTGAGGGCAAAAAAAAAAAAAAAAAACCTGGATGGGATGAGTCATTTCTCACCCTGCTCTGAACCAGCGGTTGACTACATGTGTGTCACGCATGAAAAGAAATCTATTCGCCCAAGTGCTTATTTCCCACAGTGGAGGCTTCTGTCGGAGCTGTTCTGGTGAGCGGTCCTGGCATGGTTTACATCCATTCTGACCCTTAGACGGCAGGTAAATACAAAACCCTACAAGAGCTGTCAGTATGATCACATTTCTTATGCCATGGTGTTTTTTTTTTTGTCCCGAGGAATATTACAAAGTGAAAAATCCACAGGTCACACTGAGCTGTTTGATAAGCTTGGAAATAATGTTTACCCCCCTGGCGGTAATGGTCACCGGTTCTCAACCAAGCAGAGTAATACGCCTGTTCTAGAAACAATGTTTTTGATCACCTTTAAAGTTCACATGATGGAGCTTCTTGTGAAAAAAAAAATAGTCACATTTCTTCAGATGCTCCTCAGGTTTGTTTCACAATGCCAAAGCTCAGCATCTCAGGTGCCTCATTGTAACCCAATGCCCTATTAAGACAATTAGTGGTGTGTGGCCTTAATTTTAGCAGTGAGCAGCCTCTCACAGAAATACTCCCGACCTGGGACTGAATAAAAAGCCAATTTAAAAACTCCAAAAGACAGCTGAAACAAAAGACTGTGAAGGAACAGTATCTTTTAGGCATTGATGCAATATTACAATACAAACTACATGTTGATGAGAGAACATAAATAATTTAGCATCATACCTCAAACTGCCATTTACCCTGATTTTTCGGGCAGATATAAAGGAATAAATGGTTAATTAATAACTGGTAACCTTCATAGTATTATCAGAACCATTTGCTGATGAGTCTGTGCAGCATTTAAACACTAAAAGACTACGTTACTTCATATAATCATCGAACAGGAAGCCCAATCAAGCAAGCAATAGGTGAAACATTATGAGTAAGATTTCATATGCATGCAAATGTTGTGACATCACCTTAAAAGGAGTCATTCTTAAACAACTCTGGCTGTGTCCTTCATTTTTACAGGCAGCTTGTAAAATTGCCAGATTTGAATTTGAGAGCACACACTTGAGGACGAAACAGTTCAGGGTTTAAGTGAAATGCTTTTGGCTGCAGCAGCACCAGCAATTTCAGCTGTGATGTCTGCTCCAAATGCAGCTCTCTCTCTCTCTCTCTCTCTCTCTCTCCCCATTTCAGCCAACACACAAGTATTTTCAGCAGCAGGACGTTTTCAGCACCTCCCACTGATGGACAGCTCCTCTTCACGTTTCTGAAAGGCTGTATTGCCAAAGCAACAACTCCAGCACTTGACAGTTTAAAATTTTAAAAGGCATCTGGGATTTCTGGTTGCCCCGTGCTCGGGGTCTGTGATAGGAGGGGAGAAATTACAACCTCAACCCTGTGTTTCATCCATGGGTGGCTGTTTTTCTTTTTTTTTTTGTAGAACCACTGGGTCACCACGCAGAAACGTTAGAGAGGCAGAGCTGAAACGTGTACAGAGGTGTGTGAATCACAAAAAAAAAATAAAGCTCAAACTGAGGGCTTTTTTTTGCACTGCCTCATAACTCAAAAGCGCCCTTCCTTATGGGGCCAGCCTGCCCACCTGGCCAATCCGGCGCTCTTTTTTGCTGCAAACGTGTAAGCTGAGAATACCTGAACTGAATTTGAATTACCATATGACGTAGGGCCTTTTTCCTAGCAGTAATGTCCTGCTGGCAACAGGGACTACCACAGACCATACAGTCTCCACCGAGCGCTCAAGCAGACAATTTGTTGCACCAGCTAGGGGGGGGGGGGGGGGGGGGGGGGGGGGGGGGGGGGGGGGGGGGGGGGGGGGGGGGGGGGGGGGGGGGGGG
>JAPZDY010000001.1:24306851-24317511 GCA_029783645.1 Ctenochaetus hawaiiensis | reverse complement strand
TTTTTAGCAATTTTCACTGTCTCCCACAATTTCATCGCAACAAATACGCTTAAAACATTGCAACTTACATTGCAATTTTTTAGAAAAGCTGCAGCGATGTCAGGCATTTTAGGCCGCAACAATCTTGAAAAACGCCCGCGAAATGCTGTAGGGACTGTTTTAATAACAGCATTATATTAAAACTGCAATTTTTTTAATAGAAAAAGGGTTAAAGGGTTACATACTGCCGATCTTTTTGTTATATATATGATTAATGAAGATGCTTGAGTGATTTTTCCATATACATACAGAGTTCATGTACTCTGTACTCTGCATACATCACTCACTTGCAGTTTATTCTTACATGTTCTATTCACAGAGGATTTGTTGTGAAATCTGCTAGATTCAGATAAAAATAGCGGTAAAGCAAACATATTAAATATAAAACAGGCTTTGACATTTGTGCCATCTCAGAATCTGCAACATAACTTTGCAAATGCACATTTTCCTGAAAGTCAAATCCAAACAAGGTGACTTATCGTAAGAAGGGAAAAACACTGTGCATCGGTGCTTCTTAAGAGAGGAAAATTCTAACAGCTGCCAGCTGCACAAAAAACTAATTCAGGTTAGTTAAAAAGTAAGGAATGATCCATGACATATTTTCTCATAAAAGTGTTTCCGGGTTTGACAGTACTGAGGACGTTGAAGTAAAGAAGATTTAAATACTACAAAGTACTAAAATACAGCCTGTTATCACTTTTCTCTTTCAAAGAAAAAAAAGATCCAAAATATTTTTGACAGACATTGGCCTAAACTCAACTGAATTAAACAGTATTCCTCTCAGTCTGGGCAAAAATACTTAAAAATATGATTTCATGACAGATTAGAGTCAAATAAGGGTGATGCAGATCTCACTATGACTCACTATTTTTAACTGTTTTTTTATTCTCTTGCTGGAAGGAACATTTTAATATGCAAATACATGTTTTTTTTTCCTTCTTAATAGCAACAACTTTTTGCAAAAAAGGTTGCATCCACGTTAGCAGAAGCTTGAAGATCAGAGTCCCAGAACAAGAGAGGGAATGGAGCCGAGTGTGCCCTACATCTGTCTGAATTTGTTCATTAAACTGGTCGGGATAAGGACGACTGTGCGGTCCACCAGCCAGACAGTGCTCGCTGGTAATGTTGTAGGTGTAAATGGAGTCATGCTCTGTTGAAAGAGTGAGGCTTGTGTGCTCACATCCCTCATCCATCATATTTGAGGGGTGTATGTGTCTGTCTATGTGGGCAAAGAGAGACGGAGGATGCTCTCCAGCCGAGCCCAGGAGATGGGCTGAAGGGAGGATGGCAGATGACGGATGAGGTGCCGTCATGGTTTCCTAAGAGCTCAGTAAGACCTGTCTTCTGGCGGCACGTCTAAATTATTACCTCAGCTTTGCAGGCGTTTGTAGCGCTCAGCTTGGTCTTGTGTTATTCCAGCGAGGCTGCAGACCTTTAGGTTTTGTGAGCTCATGAATTTATCATTCACACGCCGTGAAAAGTAAGATACTAATCTTAATACTGCTCGCTGTTTAAATTAACAAGTGTCTGCTTGTTCCTAGAGGCTGTGATGATAGTAATACATCTGAGAATACATCTTAAGGTATAATATCTAGCACTGATGCTTATTCAAAGCCCTTGTGTCAAAGAGTTGGTCAGTCCCACCATGGGAAAAGCCAGATGCTCTAACCAGCTTCCTTTTCACCAGAGAGATGCAATGAAATCTCAGATCTGAGAGCCATCCATTTTTTATTCCCACTCTCACTGCTGTGGAATATGTAAGTAAGTGTGTTTCATGATTCAACAATCACTTGCCAAGTTGCATCGCAATATGGACTTTATTTCAACAATTAATGTCAAACACATGTCCTTTCTAGGATATTTACATGTTAGCGTAGCAGCTGGTCTTAAGCAATCGCTTCTGTTATAAAATACTTGACTCAAATAAGCCCTAATTATGAATCCTGCCGCATACTCATTAATTCAAGAGTTTAAAAAACATGCACGGAGTGTGATCTGCTCCCTGTAGACAGAGAGCAGATCACACTCCAGATTTAGCCGTGAGCTTGGTTAGCGAGGGCCCCGTCCTCCTGCGTTTGACTGTGGCCCTAGAAAGCATAACTGGCAGGGATGCTCACAGAAAAATGTGAGTTAGACACATGTCTGTGCCAAACACTGTGGGTGCTTCAGCATGCCAAGTTGGTGTGGAGGAAAGTAGGGCAAACAATACTATCCGAAATACAACAAAGTGGACGTTTCCTTTTTGAGCAGAAATTTTTACAAACATAATGTGTCTACAAGATTTGAATACATTTGCAAATGAAGTAGCGACGAGGAGTCATTGTTGTAGCGAATGCAGCCTCTCCGCAGTCCCATGGCACGTTTGTGGTTCTTGTAAGCTAAAAACAACCTCAAAACACATTGCAAAACAGCAAATATCAGCCATAATCTGTGGGTGACACTGTTTTGATTATGCATGGGGGACCTTTAGGTGACACATGCATTTCTAATAGTGGACAGTTTTCACACATAGAGCCCGGAGACGGAGATGGAAGATGTGCTAGTTCGTTCTCCACACAATGAAATATTATAGGAGAGATGGGGCATAAATCTGTGAAAACACAGATGTGTAAAAAAATAAAGCCTTTACTTCCTTTTATCAAAAGGTGTAATAAATAGATGTCCCTCACCCCCACACTTCTTTGTTCTGGGCCCTGCTCTGCCTGGCTGTCTCACTCATCTCTGTTTCATTATTTTTTCATTTCTTTATTTACCCTCACCGAGGTTCAGCAAGTTAATGAGATACAGCACCGAAACATCCATGTTGTCTCATGGCACATGTTATTGTTTGAGAAAAATTTTTCTGCAACATTTTGTCGGCAAGCACGATTTGTTTTTCTCTATTCATTATTAAAGGCCCACTTCTTCATCCATGTCCCGAATTCCAGCACGAAATCAGTCAGTTGTTTGACGGTCTGAGAGCTCGCACCCACCTCCACTCCTGCTCTCAATGCCCTCTTCAAACTCAGTAATAGTTTTTTACAAAATTGCACTTGATGGCACTTTCCCAAACCAGTCCATCTCCAATAGGCCTTTATTAAGCAAACCCAGTAGCCAGTAAATAACGTTGGCACTGTAAGCTTCTGTAAGTGCAGACATGTTTATCCTTGTTTATATTTATGTTGAAAATATATGTTAAGCGTAGGCACAGAAACCACTTGGTTAAGTACAGAAAAGATCATGCTTTGACCAAACAAACCTGATTTTGTTGCTTTGATGGTGGAACTCATGTTGTTCGATTAAAACCCTGCTTGTTGTTGCCAGAAACACGGTTGCAAATACTCCCGTTTTACCTTAAAAACACCTGGTTACGATCCTCCAGGAAATGGCTGTAAAATACTGTGACAGTCTAAAAAAATACTCTGTTAAGCTGTCAACCTTGTTGTGTTAAACACTAGTCTGCTGCTTGGTAGTCATCTCACCACGGTGACCTGCAACCACAGTCCCCTCTCAACCATCCTGGTGAAAGAAAATAGCTCAAAAAGGACAAAAAGTGACCAGTGCGACATCACATTTATATGAACTGCTAAAAATTAGTAAGAGACTCGAAAAATGTCCAAATTTTACATAACTGTTAACTGAAAACTTTTTTATGGTGACAAGGCTGCATCAAAAATTGTTATTACATCTGCACCTGAGGAGGATTCATAAAAGGCCTGCAATAGGTGACTGGTTATATGTCTATAACATGTCAGAAAAAGGAGAAAATGCCCATCACACTCCAAAATAACTGTCTTTAAATAGTTTATTTTGTCCGACCAACATTTCAAAGCCTACTAGTCCAATTACAATACTATAAACCAGAGAAATGCAGTAAATCCATCCACTTTAGAAACTAAAATCAGTCAAATTTTGCTCATAAATAACCTACAGCGGCACTAATTCACCGTGATTTAAATATAAACACAATATTAACATATCATCAGTGGGTGATTGTGTTTGAAAGTAGTTGCTTGGTTACCCATCTGGCCCACATGAAACAACCCTGGCAGCAAATATGTGTCCTCTCAGCAGCCTAATGATCCACAGTGTTCACCTGCTTGTTGTTGCTTTGACTGTTGTTTGGTTCTGGGCAGGATGTTCACAGTAGGTTTATCAGAGCTTTTCACTGAAAACAGACGCCTGCTGCTGCTGCTGGAAATGGTGTTTGAGGAAGCACTGACAGTGAACCAAAACAGAGAAGTTGTGGACCTTAAAAGAAAAGAAAACAATGAGCTGCAATAGAAAAAAAAAATGCAGAGTCAAGTTGAATTGCAGAATCGAGAAACGCTTCTCATGGAGTCATTATAATTTGCTGACATGGGACATCTTGTCAGGTATTTGTGAGAGGGGAAAGAACTTTTGCTGTTAAATGTCCTTGACAAAGTCCACCAAGGACAAAGAAATGTTTTCGCTATGGATATCAAAAGATATCATGTCCATCTGTTGTCATATTTGACATACTGTTAAACTGTAAATACACAAATCATTGAATCTTACAGAAAAGATGTTGTGGCTGAAACGAGACCAAACAGATGCCACTGTGGTTAATGCAGGTGATTGCTTTAACAATATTACCACATGGGCTCAGGAACTCTTTGTAAAACTGTTTTTTCAGCAAACACAGGTCTCTGATAAAAGCAGAAAAGATCAGGGATTTGTTGCAGAAAAAAAAGACAGCAGCTCTATGGCAACAGCACGGCTGGGTTCAATTTTAACATAGTTTCAGCACCGTTCTGGATAAAATGAACAATTTCAACTACAAAAGAGCCACAACACATTCTTTTTCTTTTTGTTCATGGCTGAAATGCCTTTGTGATAATGCCGCTGTCAGGGCTTTTTATTCACAATTACTTGCATAATTTTCAGGTGTACTTACAGTTGTGAATGAAAAAAAACAACAACAAAAAATAAAAGTTGTTATACATATTCATTTCAGATTTTAAAAAAATGAAGACATTTCAGATTTAAAGACTTCCAATTGTGTTCGAAATTGCTTTTGAAGTTCATTTTTACCGCTTAACTGAGTTTAAATAAGTGATAAATAAAGCACAGCATTATTACTAGGACTTAATTAGCAATAGCAAGGCACCAGCAGAGGGCATCCAAAAATAATCACATTCCCTGCTATCTATTTGTAGGTCACCTCCAACAGCTAAATTAACAAGAATCCAAATGATGAGTGGGGACATCCAGAGAAAAAGGCGAACGCTGTGGGGCAGCCGCATGCTTGCAGGATCTAAATGTGACAGCTAAGCTCAGCTAACATATTGCTGTCATGTTGTGCTGCAGAACAGAAAAAGAGAAGCTGTCAGCTCGCTCGAACCTAAATGTACCAGCCGTGTACAACCGGTCAGCCGGCTGTTTTAAAAGTCTGAAAATCATGAGCGGTCACAGTCTGAACAGTTAAATCGCTCACAATGCAGCTCTGTGATTTCATCCAGGATAAACTAATTTACCTTGGAGGCTCAAAGCAATGACTAATGTAATATTAGAGTCGTCTGATCATTTGATCAGAGAAACCACCTTCATTCCTCAGATGTCAGATAAACACGGTTCTGCTTCTCTAACAAAATGTGTGTAAAACAATGTCATCATCCTCATCTACTTGGCACACATCTCATTTAATCCAGATGTGGAAGTAACCAGATTAGAGACAAGTCTGCCAGATCTCCACTGGATATATCCAATCATGTTATGTATGAAATGCACCGGAGGAATACAAAATATTTCAACCGTGATTGCAGAGATGTACAACAGTGGCTGTATATAGGCAGTCTCGTGGCTGCTTCTCGAAGCAGGGATGTGTGCCAAGAAGGAACTAAGTCCCTTGCAAATCCATTCACGAGGAATGGTTGTCATCCCTCCAATCCTTTCAAATTTGATTTGGCAAAATGCAGTTTGCATGACAGAACCTTGTGCTCCAATTGGGGGGGGGGGAGGTGATGAGGGGGAGGTGAATGACGCACATGCCTGAGAAGCTAAATGAGACCAGACGAGGAATCCCAGGGCCAATACAATATACTTGATTAATAAATGTAATACATCACTTTGAAATGGCAGTTTATGTAGCGAGGATACATCCAAATAAATTTACTTTATGGCGTGTGGTAGATTCATCATCGGTGCTTCATAGGAGGAAGCTAACCCTACAGCTGTCTGAGGGTTTTTTGGGTGCAGCTTTTATTTACTCCCAATTATTATATATATAAATTTTACTGGTTTATTGTTCTGTTATTTTTGTGACAAATGGATTATGTCACAATAATAATTTCCTAAGAAGACATTTTAAATGGTTGGTTTAGTCCAACCCAAAATCCAAGCCCCAAAGATTTATTTGATAAACAATGAAAAGTGAAGCTATTTGGCACATTTTTGCACATCAATTCCAGATGCTGTGAGTCTACAAAGAAGCTGTAAAAAAAAGAAAAGACAGCACTTGGTAACCAAAGAGCTCCTTTATCAGATGAATGAAGATATCGCTCTGTGCCTGCTTGATGTGCAAATAAGCAAAAGTTATCCAAAAAGCTCACCAAATCAGCTTAAAGGCCCAGTGTGTATGGTTTAGTGGCCTCTAGTGGTGACGTTGCAGATTGCACTGAAAATCTCTCTGCTCACCTTCCCCTGCTAAGCGCGTAGGAAAAACCTAGGTTGGCTTAAAACTTGTGACAAAAGGTCCAGTTTAGGACCATTGTGGGAGTTGTGGTTAATCTGTTTTGGAGCTACTGTAGAAACATGGCAGCACAACATGGTGGACTCTGTGAGGGAGGACCAGCTCCTTCTGTGGATGATAAATGTGCATTATGAGGTAATGAAAAAACAAAGGTCCTGATCATGGGGTGATTTTACGTAATGAAAAATACACTTTTGAATATTATATTAATTTTCTGCCTCATTGTGAAAGTGGACTCATCTAAATCTTACACACTGGACCTTCACAGCTTAAATGTCAGTGGTTTGCTTTAACTTTTTCTAAAAACTCAGTTAATGCAGGTTTACACTAGATATGTCTTAGTGCTTGGAGACCTTCTTGTATTTTCGCATATTCAGTCATAGATACTGCAGGTGAATTTCCAGTCAGCAACTGTAAATTGTTCAAAAATTAACAGCATCTGGATGCCAACAAGGACAATAGAGAGAATAGTGTGATGATGTTACCAAGTGCCCAGACACCCAGCGTCTGCACTCCACGTAATTTGATTTAAACGCACAAACATACTGTAACACACACCCACGCACAAACACATATATTACCATTAAGTGACTCTCGTAGATGTACTCAGGCTTTATTACATAGTATTACAGTCTAAAGGCTTTAACACACTTTGATTTTGAAAACAATATCAATTAATCAACACTAACTACAGAACTTTCTTTCGCTTTCTAAGAAGATATAAAAAGGTGCAGTGAAATTAGTGTATTTGGTCCTTTGTTCGACTGTGAAAACCTGTTTCAACAATAAGTTTTTTCTCGATTTATCAAACAGTTCTGGAGGATCAAGGATCAACACACAGACTATAATTTCTGCCCCGAGAGGTCTCTCAGTCAAAAGAGTGGAATTAAAAGATGTATTTTGAGGACATCATGTAGCAGTGAGGAATCATGGGAGTATTTTTTTCTTTTTTTTTTCTTTTTTCATGGTTAAACAAGCACAATTGCAGAAAGGTTCACAGACGAAATAATACATGAGTTAAATTAAAAAAAAAAAAAGTTTTAATCGTATTGCATTTAGTTTCATATGCAAAATTTCCTTCTCAGTCTTTGATGGATTGGACATGGATGGACATGCAACCAAATAAAAAGCGCCTTGCATCCAAAAAAGACCTTAAATAAATTCACAGGTTTCAATGGGTTTTAACACTGTTGGACATTTATTGGAAAATGTAAGCACACAACTCAAACTATGTTGCACAGTTCGGTTCATTTTTAGACCCTCTAAAGGAGAATTAAGCTCAATTTGTGCATCACAGTCAAACATTAGTTCGCCATTAAAGTAACTCATTGCGAAGGGTCTTAATTCAGGTTTAGGTGAAGACTTAACATTTGATTATAACGCATTTTTTAAACTTAACACCGTGTGAGATGCAAGCAGGGCCACTCATAGATGTGTTGGCGCATGAATGACTGCAGCCCTGACTGTACTTGCGTCGAACATGAAGGATGTGAGTAGATGCATTACATGAATTTATTATCCTAATCCATTTTATCCTTGTCAGTTTTCTGTCACAGTGCTTCAATACTTTCAAGGACAAGTGAACATCATAACTTTGGAGCCTATAGAGCTCTTCATGAAGTGACTGTTATAGATATATTGGCCTGTTGGATTATATTTACACCAGCTAATTAAATCAAGGCTTTTACCTAACATTAGCATTTTATAAAATTAACACTAGTGCTCCTGGAGAATGGTGTCGCCCCCCGTGTGAGCATTTTTATTTTGTGGCATTTTTGTTAAAAATGAGTATTGTCAACTTGTCTATCAGTCAGGAGACTGAAAATTCTGAATAAAATTCATTTCCTGCTCTGATGTCTGCAGAATCACATCATAATTCATGACTTCAGGTCGTGTAGGGCCTGGTTGTCTCTTGAAAATTAGGATTTAGAGGAATTACCATCAATCAATGATAAGTCTGGCTCATAATCTGTGCCACATCCTCTCTCTGCTATATGTTCAGTCTCCACTGATTTACTCTTAAATGAAGCAGAGATACCTCACATGTAATTAACATTAGAGGCACATATGGCTACGCATTTGCACAAAAAAGGTAAAATAAAATCAGAATTTTTATTGATGATCTGTCTTATGCAATCCATCCGTTTGAGGATCCGATCAGAGCCCCCCGGGGGAAAATGGGGCTCTGCTGCCGAGAAAAACCAAAGCTAGAGCCAAGCTGTGTTCTCAAAGCCAAAGTTATAATGAACTCCATGTTTGAAGTTAGACGTGCATACATCTTCATAAAGACTACTTTACTCAAATGTAAAATGCTACTGTATGAATGCTGCCAGCGGATTTAGTTGGGCTTTATTTTTGAGTGGTGTGCTGTGACAAAATTTAATAAAGGTTCACTGATGCTGGATGCATGACATGATATTCACTGACGTTGTACTTCCTGACAAATTGGAGAATGCATGCTCAAATAATGCTAATTTGCTCAGATAAAACACTGCAACGTGCTCAAGAACTCCTGTTGACAATTCATGCAGAACCTTTAAACTGCATATTGAAACAGCAATGTAACCAACACAATAGAGCGAGACTAAATATCCACCAAACGACTGAATTTCTATTAAATTTGTTGTGGATTTTAATTGTTCTCAGTGGAGGTATTGGAACATTTTGCTGCCCTATATTTAATTCTATTGCAAATACATATATTAAGCGTGCAAGCAAAAGCTAACCCATCTAAAGATTTAATGGAAGATTGTCATGAATTTTGCAGAGACTCCAAGAGTATAAACTCTTTTTATTTTAATGTATGTGCCCTTTCCTCTAAATATCTGGTAGACTCACTTTTTAGTCACTGGCTTCTGCATTTTAATTCAATCCAATAATTCAACAATACAGAAGAAACAATTAACATAATTTAATTGAAATTGAGGGAAAATGTATTATTTATTTATAGGAATCATTAACAGACACATTACAGAAACATGTTATGTTCTTTTTGTTTTGAGGTGCAGCTATTTTGAGAACAACGGTAGTATTATTCCTCAAGCTCTGTTCACTTTATTTTCTCCAACTTTGTTGTTTTAAGATCACAAGATAATTAAAAGATTGTTTCTTTGAGCTTGACCAACTCCCATCTTTTTGCCTACGTTAGCAGCTGCTTAGGCTTATTATAAAGGCAAAGGTAAACACATTACGTAGGCTAGACTGTGTTTAATTCCTAAGCATTGTTCACATAAGTATGGAAGCCAAGAGCAGTCATCCATGTATTTTATTTTTGTACATTGAAGCAAAAGTTACTTTTAAATAAAAGTAACCACTATAACATCGTCACTGTGCTCATTGCTGCTTTGTCTCTTTTTCTTTTCTTTTTTTCAGTGGAGTTGTGAAGTTGACTGGCAATGGAAGAAGGAGTCATTTGAAAATGTTTCAGTAGGCTTACCTGTGTTAAAAATGAGAATCTATGTGCTAGTTTTGCTAGTTTTTGTGTTAAAATGGATTAATGTAATTAGAAGTAATTTTCTCATGAGATTTCCCCCCAAAAAAAACAAAAAAAAAAAACTCAGCCACCCTTACCTTCCATATTTTGGCACATCATCTGGTGAGATACAGTAAATAAACAAACACACCAAGATGAAAAAAAAAAAAAAAAAAAAAAAACAGACCAGGGTTGACATGATTATACATGTGCTCAGGATTGTCAGTTTGTTATGACTTTGAGAACCCAGTTATTATGGGATTATGGGACCCATAGACAGTAGATTCAGCAGGAATACAAACTTGAACATGATTTTTTTTTATTTACCAGTAATTACACTCATGCACATGTTTCACTTTGCAATTGTTATCTTTATAATTTGATATAAACATTATCCCTGCTGGTGGCTGTAGGCATAGCACTTAATGCTAGTTGGTCAACACTTTGGTCCAAAGGGA
>JAPZDY010000001.1:24285188-24304791 GCA_029783645.1 Ctenochaetus hawaiiensis | reverse complement strand
GCAACAAATATGCTTAAAACATCGCAACTTACATCGCAATTTTTTAGAAAAGCTGCCGCGAATTCAGGCATTTTAGGCCACAACAATCTTGAAAAACGCCTGCGAAATCCTGGAGGGACTGTATTATAAATAATTAGAATATCATTGTATCTTAACAGAGACAAAACAGCTCTATTGTGGTAGCAGATAAGCTGGATACTGAATGTAGCTCTTGATTTTTGTAATTTTTGTCCCCTACACGTTATAATCTGTACTGTCTGTGGTTTACTAAGCCATCCTTCACAGAGCGCTAGGTTATCTACCAAGCTAATATCAGCCAAAAGCCACATTGTTATTTTTATGGGCCTTAAGTATCCCAGTGACCCGGTGGGTTAAGGAACACACAGTACCATCTAGCTGCTCTGTTCTCATTTTAAATACACCGCTTTTATCATGCTGGCTCCTTTGTTCCGTATATTCTCCTTCTCTCTTGTTAGAACTATAGAATGAAGGTTAAATAGCAAAAAGAAAGGGATGTCAGAAATGTGCGATGTAAGAGTGTTAAAATGCAAAAGCGGTCTTTGAATGTCGACCCTGAGATACATAAGTGAGCTTCAAGTGTTTTTTTTTATTTTTGTGCATGTGTGACTGTGAGTTGAGCGGCTGACACACATAAGCCTGCAGTTCTTGCATCTGAATGTCAATATTAATATTTATCACCATTTGGCCTGTCACAGGGCTTTTACTGAAGCTTAAAATCATAAACACAGTTACACTTTAATCAATATCATAAAAAATATGGTGCAGCAATGAGTGTTCCCTTTCTCCCGAGACATCAGTGCCAAACACATTAATACAACTTGAACATAATTTATGTTTTAAAGGGCACCACTACAGCATTTGAACAGTTATACATCCCTGAATTGATTGAAAAGGCTGAGGAAAATGACATTTTCTGCAGCACTTCTGGGATGCCCTTCCAAGCAACTGATAATGTGTTTCAAAAAAAAGACTGCGAGCAATGAAGGAGAGCATCAAAAACAGTGACTGGGTTTCTTGTCTTTCCAGGAAACCTGATGTGAGTGCCATTTAAAGTTTTATGCACAAACATAAATTAAAATAAGTCCGAGGTGGTTCAAACTGAAACCCAAACATGGAGTAAAAGGCTCAGGAGGGCTTACAGGAAACAAGGGGTTGCTCTAACTAGGGATTATTACAAGGGATTATGTGTGCCGATTTTACAATCACTACAGATTGATGTGCAGAAGGAAAATAAGAGCCAGTTTACGTTTCTGGGAAGAGATTGAAACCAATATGGTTTGGTTATGAGGAGGATGAATCTTTAGCTGCTGATTTAGGTGTGCTAAACTAGCATATGTATATGTGGAATTAACCACAAATACTTTTTACCTTCTGTTAGTGACTGGAGTGAGGACAAGTGTTTATAAAAAGCTTCATTATTTTGGATGATGTGACATTTGCACTGGTCTGTAGGTGGCACACTTTGGGGGTTTGACCTGACAAAGGAACTGCTCCATCTATGGTTATTTACTTCCTCATAAGCATAGCAATAAGACTTTATGTTACCCTTATAATATGAACTTTAAATACTCTATGCTATAAAAACAATTTGTGCTGTGTTGTGTTTTGTGTAATTGTATTGGTATGGCAGGAATCTTCGTTTTAAAGCTAAACTCACGTACCGCAGCTCTTATCGGTAAAAATACATTGTTGGGATCCAAATGCATTGCTTTGACTGTTTCTTCACTCAGAGTTGGTAAAAACTCAACAATCCCAACTATAAAAACATAGAATTTGAAATTGTTTTAAAAAAAACCTTGTCTCTGTAACTGATGTGTAAAAATATAAAATAATAATAATAATAATAATAATAATAATACCAGTAATGATAATAATAATTTTGTGGAAACATTCTAGTGCTTTTGTGTCTTTTCAAAGCTGACCAACTTTGCACTGTAACTTCCTCTCAGTCTGTAGGTATTTGTGGGAAAAATCGCTGAGCTCAGCTTCATTCCACATTTTTACTTCAGTGCCCTCATGAGCCCCCATATCATGAGTCTTCTTTGTCTTCATCTGTTGCTGAACTTTGCTGGCTGAGAGGTAATAAATATTAATAAAAATGCATAATGGCATGAATATTGGAATATATAATAGATATAATATTTGGTTTTGGCTGCCAGGGAATAATCTGATTTTGACATTGTTGAATACTCAAGGAACTGCTTTTTTTTCTGAATCTGTCTTTTCTCAGCTTTTTAAACATCATTCTTCAGAAAATCTCTCACCAGCAGCAACGACTCATGAACAGCCAGTTCTACTTTCTGAGAACTAACTTTTGTCTGTTCAACAGTGGACAAAGAGAGTCTGATGTGTTCCGGTGATGTTGGTGTCCAATTTCTTTTGCAAATGAGTTCACCATCATTCCTCATTAATCAAAAGATGGGAAGTCTTGGCACTGTTAGTGTAGCACGAAGGGGATTTTTCTTTTTTGTGTATTTTTGTGTTTTTGTTTTTTTTTCAATTTCAAACAAGCCTGCAGCATATTCGACAGTGCTCTGTTTTCACCAAGTACAGTTATGAAAGCAATGGGATGGTGGCAGCAGAAGATGTTAAAAAAAAAAACAACTCTGGCTTTCATGAGAAATGATATGCAGACGACTGAAGGCATGCTGAGCAGGGCTCTACAGGCACTGAGCAATGCCCGCACCGAATACACTCGCCTGCCGCTTCACGAATGAAGGATGTCCATGAAACACAGTTAGGGTCCATTTGCACAATGCAAGGTTATTTTACTGAAAGGTGTTTGCCAAGATGGCCACAGTCATTCATGTGTGTGTCATGTTTATCACAACAACTTTGCGTATTATATTTGTCATCTGAAGCTGAAATAAAGTCTTAAAATTTGAGAAATGGTTTTTTAAGTTATAGAAAAAAGGAGAGACAGTCATTTTTTTTTAGGTGAGGTAAAGAAAACCCTTCAAAATGATTAAAAGAAAAATTCAAATACTTTCACATTTTACACACCATTAGTTTTTTATTGATTGAAGTAAAGGTCGTTAATCATCATTACAGATCAATTGAAATGCACGCTATGTTCATGCCTGACACACAAGGCCTTGATTTCACTGCACTTAAACTTAAGAAGGGAAGCTGTTGAACCTGAGGACCATGATCCGACAGCTGTTCACTCATGAATTGTCCCACAGTGCTTTGCAGCGTACCTCCAGGTGTTTCCGGATCACAGGCTTTCAGTCTCCTTCAACCCTGAATCTGCCCTTACCATCAAATTTCATCGAATTTGAAGCAGACTGGCGTGAAAGGCAAATGATTACAATCTGTTCTCCTGATTGAACTAGGCTGACCTTTCTGCAACAGACGTCTCTTTTAAAAAAAAAAGCACCAGTGAATGTCAAACTATTCCTTTTTCTTCCGTTGGGAGGGCTGAAGGGTCCAGTCCGCACTGCTTCATCTGAACGGCGATGTCGAACAGGTAGTCGTAGCACTCACACCTACAAAATGCAGCGATATTTTAAGTAAAATGAAACATAAATGATTTAAATACATTTTCTTTGTAACATATGACTACAGTACAAATACATTGTTCTATTATTGCTCATAAACAAGTGCAAAGAGGTAAGTAAGGCTTGCAGGTAAATGCTCACATGGTCTTGGCCTTTTCCCAGGACTCCCCCCAGACGTAGACACCATGTCGGCGGACGAGGACAGCACATGAATCTGGATATTCCTCCATTGCCCTGGCCATCCGGTCCTTCAGGTCCTTCTCCTCTGGTGTGTTTTCAATGATGGGCACAACCAGGGTGTCATCATACCTGGATAAAGGTGAGATACAACATGACTAATGACACTCAGGCTGTTAAATTTTTAAGGCACCGCCATCATAATTCTAGTTCTGTCGGCTTGAGGCTGCCTTTTCTCTGAGCCTCACGCCGCCATCTGCCATACAATCTCTCTGATTGTTAGGAAATCAAATCAAAGCAGCAAGATGACTGTAAATCAGCCATAGTGCTGAAACTGAAAAGAAAATTTAACTTACCATAAAAAAAATAAAAAATCTATAACATTTCTTGATTGTCACAAACTATATGTGAGGCTTTGCTGTTTTTTTTTTTTTATATCAGGGCAACTCAAACGTTTTTTGATGTTTGTTCTGATGCCATTTAAAGTTGTTCCCCCTTGACATTTCAAATCATTTTCTGACATTTACAAACCAAATGATTATTCACTATAAGAAATAATGAAAATAATCATTTGTTACTGTTGTAATCCTCCTTCTGAGTTCTAACAAGAGAGGAACCATGAAAACCATTTTCTGCTGCCTGGAAGAGTAACGAGCACACTGTGAAATCTCTGAACTGGTAAAATGTTATTCCCATCTGGCTTTCCAATCAATGCTAAATTGAGAAATGGATCGTCTAAATGAAATGAGGCCATTTCAAATGACTACAAATATTATTTCACCCGATTATGGAGCCCGATTATATGCACATGATAAAATGCAATAAAACGGAACAAAATGTATAAAATATCTTTGTACGCAATCTTTATTGAATAATGAAAATCTTGCAACAGTGCCTGTTGCAGAATCATTTTGTGGTTGAGACTGATTTTGCAGGAGGGTTATTGAGAAAAGCAAGGCAAGACGGGACACGTCTATGTACTGAGAGATTATGTCCAAGAGAGAGCTGTTGTGCTGCCATGTGTCTGACGAACACATGACCTGCAGGCTATGACGAAAAATGTGCCCTCATTTGGTTGATTTTATGTTCGGTGGTTGGAATTTTCCCAACACTGATGAAGGCGACGAACCAAACATGCTGGTTTGCGGCTGCAATAGAAGATGCTGGAAATTTCTATGGTGAAACTCATGGTGGCAAGTTTTGATTTGTGTTCTTGTCTCTGAAGGATGGGCCAAACATTACGCTAAGATAATGTTACTCAAAAAATAACAAATTACCACCTATTGTATTACATTGCATTGTCGTGTTGGTTATGTAACAGAAGACTTGCTGGACTAGTGCTGTCTTGATTGGTAGGTTGTGTTGTTAACAGGTCAGGCAGAGGTGCACCAGCAACTCTTGTGTTCTGCAGGGTGAAATTTCTGTTTCTGCCATAAAAGTCTGGTGGCTTTGAACAGAGTTACATAACAACTATTTCTGGTTAAAAAAAAAGGATCGTACTCTTTAACAAAAAGGTCCGTCTCTGTAGGAAGCCTTTCCATAATGTTGTCAATCACTTGGAGTAACAATCTGAGCCTGTCAGCAGCAAAAACAAGTACTTCTGGTGGACGTGCGATGATGGGCACATTTGCACCCCAAGATTATGTTGAAGCCATTACAGTCCATTTTTAAGCTTTTGGCTGAGGCGATCTACTAAATAAACTCCAACGTTTTTGTACCAATTAGTCCGTTTGATCCCAGAAAACATCAAATAGGACTAAGTTTAAAAAAAAATGAGTACATAAATATGTTAATATTGTTTTATTTTTGTATTTTTTTAGGCTTGAAATCTCCAAGAGAATGAAAAAGGAAACAATTTGGAGAAAAGGGCACGACTTTGCTTTGTGAATCACTGCTTTCAGTCCCTGCTGTTTCTTTACTTCAAAAAGCTTCTGCAGTTAAATAGAAGTTCACACTAAATATTTTTTTGTTCTGCTTTGCACAGATTCTTCTTAACATATGAAGTTAATATGAGTTATTACAAATAATATGTACAAAAACCACACAAAAAACAGCCATTTCTGCTCATGTTTTTTAAGTTTATTTGTAACTTTAGAATTAAAAATTTGGCCCCAACCTTACTCTGCGGATACAGGCAAGACTTTGAGATCTGCTGTTTTTGTGCTTCAAAATGGCGACTGGAAACAGTGAGTTTGCAGCCATGATCTCCGCTTTGAGTGCCAATATACCTTCATAACCATTTACAAACCTTGACTGAGGAACGAAAAATGCTTTGAAACTCTTTTGGACTTTGCTAATCCTCGCTGCTTGATTACATACCGATAGTTGGTGCCTGAGGTGCCCTTACGAATCCCCTTGATCATCTCTTGGTGTGTTATCCTGAACTCTTTGCCAGGATACAGCAGTGTTGCCATGACAGCAGCCTTGGAGTGGGTGTGTATAACTGCCTGTGCCCCTGTATTTTAGCAGAGGAAAAGCAGATTTTGATTTTTGAGTGTTGTCTGGTATTGTCTTCACACATGATCATTGATGGTGTGTTCTAGTCTTACAGGCAAGGTGAATAACTTTCACCTTGAATTCCAGGATGGAGGAGATGAGTAACTGACACAAGAGTCATCATTTTTGGTTTGGTATTTCAGTATGATGTTAATGCATGAGTATAATACTTTTAACAGCTTTATCATTGGTGTAATGGCATCTCCTCTTCGCAAAAATTGAAGGTTTTGGAATTTTACCTACAAGCAAAATTTCAACATATCACACCTTCCACATGAGAGACCTTTATGTCATAGAAAATAATCTCACAACCTTTTATCTGTCAAAAAAAAGACCAGTCTGTATTTTGTAAACCACATGTTAACAGGTCACATTTACAATTTTTGTTTCCATTTAGGACATTTTTAACGAGAAAAGGATGCTCAAGTTAACATAAGCATAATCCCAACAGTCAGGAACATGCGTCTAGTTTTTCCTATTTTATTCAGGCTTTCAAATGAGAAACATCTATATTAAGAAAAAAAAAAAGTGGTATGTATTTATTTTATTTTTTTCTGTTGTAGCTCATTTAATAAACAATTGACACGGAATAAATGAGTACATAACCGACTTGATTAGAAAGATAATTGGTGGTGTGCGTATGAATGCATTAAGCGTGTCTCACCTCTCATGGTGTAAGCGTTCATGAAAAGCGGCGTACACTGGCTCTTCTTTAACCTCTTCCAGGCAGGTGGACAGCTGATGTCTCTCTCCTCCACGTCACACACAAACATATCCTCTGGCTGCGTAACACCAACATTAGACAGGAATGATTTGAAACATAAAACACTGACGATTGTCTAAATACTGCTTAATCAATACTCAGATTACTCATAGCAGAAGCCGAACAATATCTTAGTGTGGTTAGAAAGCACTCACCTGTATTCTCTCTTTCTGGACACCTGATGGTGCAATGTAGATCTGCTCTCTGTGAGTTACACAACACAAATTATAGTGTATGTTAGTATTAAGGAGAAGGACGAAGACAGGAAAGTTGTTTGTTTTTTAAAAATAGCGAGTTCGTTTGTCATACAATAATGGAGCTTCATGGTCTTGTGCAGCATACAAATGGCCAGACTATCCTCAGGTTATTTTGTCTTTATGTCCAGGAAAATGGTTTTATGTACTGAGTTGAATCCTTATGGCTGCAACAAAATGTAAAAGAAACAATCACTGAAGCTTTTCTAGCCATCCGTAAAGAGCCCAATCCCCGGGGCAGTTATTCTAAGTAATTCTTTATGCTGCTGTTACTGCTTTCAATAGACTTTTTTGCAGTTATAGCTAAAGTCATCATTTCATTTCATCTAAAAGTCTTTTGTTCTGTAGTCTTGATTGTTCTTCTTACTTGCATTGCACTTTGCACTGCAATGTAAATAATGTTTCAGCGACTATCTGACGTGTCATTTCCTTAACCAAGAAATAACTAATTGATCAACATTAAACACTCAACACTCTCACCCAGGAGACCATATAGAAAAAGAAAAAAAATCTAAGATGAAAAGGAAAGAAATCAACTTGTTTTCAGTGTCAAACATCCTTGCAAGGATGATATTTTTTGCTTAAACTTTAAGAGCCGTTAACGTTTCCCCACAGAATGTAGAGGATGGAGTCATTGTACGCTTCTTTATCTGACAACAAACAAAGCAGATAAAGGAGTAGCCTATTGATTTTTTTCTGAGCGAGGTTTGGCGAGACCGCCTCAGGCTCTGAGTCACTTCTGAGTCAAACCAAATGCTACTGTGAACAGACTTCAGATTCAAACCTGCGCTCACAAAAATACAAATGCACTCATTAGAGTTTTTGTGCATAAAGTGATAAAATGTGTGAAGTGTGTGGTCATCTGACAACACTGTTGTCTGTTCAGATTGCTTCATCTATCACACATTTTCATCTGCTTTCATTCATGTCCAGTAAATGAGCGAGTGTGAGCCATTAAAGCTTTAATTCAAGCTTCAGTTTGGAGAAATATAAATAGCTTTCACTCAGATGACCAAATACATAATGCTGGGGCTTCAAATATCTGTTTTTACTTGATTTAAGAGGCATGATATGCAGAACTTTCCACCTTGCATTGCTTTTAAACCCAGAGAAATAAATAATATTAATCAGCTGATTTACTAGAGATAAGGAAGTTAGCACACTAGCTAGCTACTTGCAGCTATCTACAGGTCATGTATTGTTCACTTCTGATAAAGCATGATGAATCATCTTCATGATGACGATGAGTCATCTTCACCTGCAACGCTAGTTGTTTTACAAGGAAAACGACTCTCACCATCCCAAGGTTTTTCATGATGTCATCAAACTCAATTTTGTCGTTGTAATGGTTTTGATTGACAGACCCCTTAGTGGCAGAAATTACACACTGTGTGTTCCAAAGAAAAAGAAACCCTGACAACAGGGAAAGAGTTATTACTCTTAAAGAACAGTCATTTTGAGGAGTAATTGTCTGCACAGCTCCAATATGGCAGCGGAGCTTAGAACTGCTTCTTTCTATCTGAATCTCAAAGAGTAGTAATTTAACGGGATGAAACGATTCTCCGGTGAATTATTTTAGAGTTCATGTATTTTCTATCTGAATGAAAAAAACAAAAGCATACACGAAGAAGCAGCCAGTAAATTTTATTTGGCTACCCTGCTGGTTTAAAAAGATGTCTGCCACTCCCAGTTTCAAACAGGGATTTACTGATGGGTGGTGCTTTCTTTGCAGATGCCACCCAGAACAATACCGTTCAAAGATGTTTGCAATAAGCTGTCAGAGACATCAGTTTGAACTCTGTTTCATTATTCCAAACTGCAGCCTTCTGTCCTCACTTTAGATTTGTACACATTTTTAAAATCAATATAACACACCCCATGTCAGCCTTCCAACACATTTGTTAGCGTACCAACGTGTTTTTTTTTTTCTAATCCTTCTAAGTATTTAACAAGAAATGAAACTACGTACGAACCCTCGTCTCAGGCTGATCCCTCCACCAGTCCCCGTCACCCATCCCAGCTGGTAGAAGAGTCGACATAACTCGGGGATGAGAAGTCGAGGATGCTCCTTCTCCTGTTGACAAAGTTAACATAGCTTAAGCTTAATAAACTGGTGTTCTGTGTAGAAGTAACTCAGCTTTAAATGAACAGGTCTTCATGTATAATTGCTGTGCTTTCAGTGTTTATGTGTTGGATGTTACAATTATAACAGTATTTAGTCACTGAAATGAAAACAGCAAAATGTTATTCAGTAATCTGGTGATATTCAGTATGTTTCTTATTTACAGCAAATCCATGAAAAGCTCAAAATCAACCATGAGTTTACTCGAATACAAAATATTGCCTGGAAAGCCAATGTGTGATTAAAGGGATTTACCGATGTCCAAAAACTATTTAAAACTAGTCAATTGTGACATGTTCCTTAATTACCATGAAAACACACAAACAGATTATCTCTCACACACAAACAGAAGCTTAATTAGGCTCAATTATACATACAAAGTTTGAGTAATATTTGCTATAAAAGTAAAAGCTTGCCACAAAAAAAAAGAAAAGAAAGAAATAATATATTCTGAATTTGTTTTTAAAGATTTAGGTCTTCAGAAGGAACAGATGGGTTAATGGCTGTGCGGTAATTGTAAAGTTAATAGTAAATTTATTTACCTAAGAAAAGCATATATAGAAAATCACCAGTAACATACCATTATTTTGAGTGATTTTTTGATTTGAATGCTTTCTAAAACACTGTGAAATGTACTTTCACTTTAGCAGAATTCTCTCAATTTTAGCTGTTGTTCCCTCACGTCATTTAAGTAAAAATTTGTATGTTATTCTTGCCTGTTTCTCTGTGGCCTCTTGACCTGCGTCTTGGCAGCCATTGCTTATGCCACAAAAAGCTGACATCTCCTGTGAGAAAACCACGGACTCGGTTAGAGACTATTCACAATACATTACAAGATGTCTGGGAGGCTGCTAAACAAAAAAAGAGCCTCAAATCACATTGATTTTGGTGTCACATGAGACCAGTTTGCCCTTAAGTCACAATGAGACAGCGTGTCAGCATCCTACTTCCTTATTTTGATGTATTCCCTGTTGAAATGAGACATTGTTTGGATAAGGTGGGGAAGAACAAGAGTGAACTGATTTACAGTTCTCAATAATTTCCTTTGCTTCCTTTTCCTCCCACACGTCAGTTAGGGAGAAAACTGTTTCCTTACATGTGAGGGCAGATATGCAGCGCCTCTCAAAAATCTCAGATGTTACTATTGATTTAAATTTCTATTTATACCAACAGTTACACAATGGAAAACCCTGCTATACTACACTGAAAATGTGGAAAAATGGTGGAGACAAAGATTTTTTTTGTATTTTGTTTGTTTGTTTGTTATTTTAAACAAGATAGGAAAATGTTTGCATGGAACATTTAAAATGCCGACATACAAATCGATCCAAAACTGAAACACACTAGTGCTGGAGGGAATCCTTGAGAAACTTGAGTCACTCCAAAACTATTTTGGCTACATCCACCCTTTCACATAGCAGCCTCACCAACACAGGACATAACAGAGCACATTCTGCAACAAGTCAAATTTGTTTCCTAAAAGGTCCTTTTTCTATGACCTTAAACTGCATTTCTGTGTGATGCCTAAAGGCCAAATCCAGCAGAAAAGCTATATCTGACTAAATAAATGTGCATTTGTGAACTAGGCCTCAGTTAGATTTATGATTGACGGAGAATAGATTGTGTGGCTGGAAAGTAAACAGACATTAAGAGGCATCCTCTTAGGAAAATCCTCATTTAAGTGTTGACAGCTGATTATACATTAGTTTGTTTTAGCTTACAGTAAACACAGACTGGTTCAAAGGACGAGGATATGCTAATATTAAAGATGCATTTAAGCTAAATGGCTACAGTTGCCTAGAGGGCTAAATGAGAAACTTTGGGTTCAACAAACTTTTTCAAACACTACTGATACTGATGTTTGTTTGTTCGTTTTGAGGAAACAGAAAAATAGTAAATTTTATCTATAGAGGCAATGTTGTACAATATACTTTCAATTTTTTCTGTGTTGCATTAAAATTTTGAATATCTTTAGAGCATAACACACTTAAAAAAGTCATTTTAGACTTTGAGGATGTTAACGAAAAACTATGACAGCAAATATTTTAATTCAATTCACTTCCTGGTGAGTTATGTAGCTTTTTAGCTGAAACTCAATCATTTAATAAATAATTATCATGATCACTAGATTTATGGAGCACTGCTGTAATCAGAGGCCACGTTACACTTTGAGGTTATTTTGCCAAGTTTTTAGTACGACTGACATTTGTTTCCTGCGAAAAAACTTTGTTGTAGTCACTCTGGAGAAACTGTGCAAGTCGGCACGTATCTCCAGTTGAGCAATTATGTGTCATCTAAGTACAAAGATGCAAATTTTCACTGCAAACAAAAGATGCTTGGCAGTAATACTTTTTGCTGTAGAATTGCTCCTGGGTCGGAATAAAAATCTTAACATTCAATGATAAATTACATAATTAGTTGTCATCTGTGATTAGACACATGGTACCCTTTCAGTTCAATAAACTGGTGACTTGATGCAAATTTGCCACTTTAAACTGCCAAACCCCTGATTTGTCATTTCTCTTAATGTTCTTTTTGTATATTAATTCTATATTGTATATGTAGCAAACACACAGGCATTCACAATGAGTGCAGTGATTTTTGTTTACCCAAAAAAAAACAAAAAAAAAGCTAAAACTAAAGGTGTTTAGTTCTTCCAACAAGATTTACTGGCAACAAGGAAATAGAACTGTAAGAAATGCAGCTTGTTATGTAAAACTTATTGGATAAGCGAATGGCTTTAAAAAAGAAACCATATGGCCAAACTTTTCAGTTGGTGAAGTTGCAGTTCCAGTTTGGGTTTCATGTATTTAATATGAGTTGCCACTTTTCCCCTGGGAAAAAAAAATTACAACTCATACCTATCAATAAATCTTAACTATCAATAAAGTCCCCTTGTGCTTTAGGACATTAGTTGGGACATGCAGGCACTATATTTTGACATTCCACAGATCTGACATTAAGATAAGGAAATAAAGTCCCCAGAATGATTGAGGAAGAGTTGCATGATAATAAAAGAGGATGACAATAAGTATTTACATGCACTTTTAAACATCTGGAGTGCAGTGTCCGAATTCCATGTGAAAAACATACAATCAACAAATTAAAAGTTTGAGAGGCACTGTTTGATTAAAGTTTCTTTTTTTCTACTTGCTGGTTTTGACTTGGTGAGTCCACGTTACTATGTCTTATTTTGTACAAATAAAGCATGTTTCCTGTTATTTAACTACTTTGAATCAGATCTGGATGAGCAATCCCGTGTCATTAAAGATTAAGTTTGCACATTTTCAGTGTTATAAAAGACTACACCAGGTCCTTTCATTTCATTGGGTGGCTGTCCGTCTCAGTCGTGTTGTGTCCTCATCAGTGAAATCATCTGCAACAGCTGAGTGGTTTCGTAGGAATTAAAACTTCACCTTGCGTAACAAACCTACGTTGCATAACTGAAAAAAAATCTGATGAGAGATAAGATTCGTTTCCATAAACAAACACAATGTTGCCAACATGTCACTGTAAACCTTTGAAGACAAGAAGTGATTGTCTGATAACTCTTTAGCTTTGAACACAGTCACTGAAAATAAGTGTTATGGCTTCAGAATTAGTAGACAAAAGCTTAAGTTACTGATATGCAATTTTCTTGAGCTGACAGTATATTCTGTAACAAAGGGACCCAGTTAGAGTATAATCATCACAGTGTATGCCGTTGACAACAGTCAGCTAGCTAAATGTTTTGGGTTTTTTTTATATATAAGCCGAGTTGCAGTTACTCACGTCGCGTTACGTCCCTCTTAACGATGTTAGATCTGACTCATCAAAACAGTAATCAGCTCTTAATAATGTTCATGCAGACTTTGTTTTGCAGCATAAAAGGGTTGTGTTGTTACCTAAACTTATGTGCAGCAGTCGCTAATGTTGCCCCTCTGATAATAACAGCTGTGGCTAACGTTAGCCTAAGTTTTGATATGCTCGTGTAGCTTGCAAACGCCTCACGTTGCGGCATGACAACGATAGTTTTTATAAAATAATGTGCAAAAATACACTTACAGAAGATTAATACTTACGTGGCTTAACGTTGTGAAATAATTCTGTGGTTGAAATACACGATGTGCAGATCATCTAACGTTACTACTGACAGACGCGCATATGACGTCATCGATATGCGACATCCAAAGGAGGATACACAGCCGGATTTGAAAACCGTCCATTGAACCTGTCGGGCATGTCATGGTGGTCAAAAAAGAACTGCGAATATTAATATACAAGCATTGAAGAAGCAAGTAATGTATGCATCCAAAAATGGACAAAAGTATAAATGTAGACAAGCTGGCAATGAACTGTGGGCCTTTTTTAATACTTAAAGCATAGCAGACCTAGTTATTATGCAAAATGATATATTTGGCTATGACAGCCCAAGCTATAACACATAATATATAGTTTATGTTGGGCTTATCACGGCTTTATGTATTAAGTGGTATTTTTTTATGCCTATCTAAGTGAAATGATAATGCTTTTTTGAATTATTTTTTTTTTAAATCTAAATCCTAAAAAAAAGTAACCAGCCTATTAACTGATAATAAATAAACAAACTGATCACTCTGGACATTTATTCATCTTCACATATATATATTTTGCTACTGTTTGAACAATCGGATTGGATGCTATACTGCACTGCGGTGTAAATTGCACTTATTAACGATGTGCAATGATAATAAAAATCTAATCTAATCTAATAAAATCTTTTATACTTGGTCTTATGTGACATTTTTTTTCTCCAGCACCATCAAAGACACAAGATCACTTTTTGCATATAAATTATATCTTCTGAATTTCTTGCACGTTCAATATTCAAGCTCTGTTCAGTTCTAATTTATTGCCTTTAAAGCCCTCACTGATCTGTTTGATAACATGCTGTTTTGAGAAGTCCCACATCACCCGTTCCAGCTGTTTACCTCTGGTTGAAAACTATGATGGCATGAACAACATCACATGTAACACAGTGAAAAATTTCCCTTTCCAAATAACCCTGCATGTTATATAAATAAACTGCATCTCTTTCCACCGAGGTCATTATATCACCATTAATGTCTGAAAATCTTTATATACTCATACTTTATGCTAATTTAGTTTTAAAGACATACAGATAAAGTAATATATGCATAACTGCAAACAGAATAAACTAATAAATGCAGGCAAGAGCTGGGTAACAAATGTAAATTGCATAAGTCATATTGTTATGACTTACAGCATTTATAGCCCTGTGGTGGTGCAAGAGGGCATGGTAGGGCAAAGAATGCTGGAATAATTATTTACATGATTTCATGTTAATGTAAAGCTTTAAGTAAGTAGTCACTAACTCAGATCTCACTGTTCCCTTTTTCTTCAGTTCACCTCCATTTTTAGCCCTTATTTATTTACATGATGTTTATGTGTGTTGTAATAGAAACATATTCTGCTTATGTAACCCAATAATGCATGTACTGCACATGTGACTTTTTTCAAAGTACATCAAAAAGGAAATTCTCTGATATTTCTTGAGAAACAGGTGCATCTAGTCTGAACATGCTGCCTGTTGCCTTGAAAAATCTCTTCATCTGGAATGGACTGCGATTGCTCCATACTGCTTACTCGTCACAGCTCATTATTTCCTGCTGAATAGGCTCCAAGTCCTGTTGCAAATGTTAAAGAGTAACTGCAAAGAACGCTGTGATTGTTCAGTGGAAGTTCCTCTTTTGGTGGAAACCTGAGTCCAGCTGATGTCAGAGGGGATCTGCCTTTTTGTCACAGTGCTCACAAAGCAGGAGTCAAGGGTTATCAAACACTCCTTGGTACAAACACAGACAAAAGGGTTGCAGATAAAAAGCTGAACAAACCAACAAATTTTAATATGATGATCCGCTCTGCAAATGCATTTACTGATTTGAATGTTTTTTTTTTTTTAATATGCACTTCAAATATAATTGTATAACTCTTTTCCAACCATCTGTTTGTCGGGTAATGATGCCACTTACATGTAATAATTTTCCTTCTTTTCAGTTTCTGTTTATATCTTAGGGTTATTAGTTTGAGTGCCATAAAATGTGGTATTAATATAGAAAAACAGAGTATGTATAAAAGTACATCTAAACAAATGGCTGGAAAAACAGTCTATATTAGAGATTTGCAAAAATTAAAATTGTATCCTATAATGATATATGTAAGTGATAAGCTTTGGAACCTTGCAGTGGCATGTTTGCATCTGACCAACCGGGAAAAGAGAATTACAACCAATGAAAACACAAAAAAAAACTCTGATGGGAATAAAAGTTATATGTAGATGTAAAAAGAGGGAGGTGTAGTGTGTTTACATTTAATATATAATTTTCTAATTAATTAAGAAGGGTTTCATGTTGATGTTTTAGCCATTTGTCAAAGTTTTCAGCATCTCTTGGCAATGACTGTGACGTTTTAATTCATTTTAAATAGGCCCATCCCAGGTATCATACTGCCTTTAGCCTGTAGGGCATAATTAGGAGTGGCATCTTTTTAAGCTAGTTGCCATGTTTTGTTTCGTGTCTTGCCATGTCAAGTTTTGTCAGTGCAGCAGGAAACTCGTAAATAAGTTCATTCAAGCCAGATTTTTTCTCTTTTTCTCTCCTTAATCAGTTAGCGCCATGGTAACACAAACACTAGGTGTGTCTCAAACTAGTTTCCAGATAACCAGCTGGTTTATTGTCAGGAAAGTCAGCTACTGTTTTTTTGTGTGTTTGTTTTTGTTTTTGATGTGTGACAAAGTAAAGTAAACTAAATTCAGAGCAATGAAAAGACACTTCCATCATACTGAACTGGTAACATAGGCAACAAGAAAACTATATATCACATGTAGCCAACCAATGGCATGGTAGACATGACAAATCCAATATGTTGTTTAAACGGCTGTACTCGGGTGAAAAACATATGACTTTGCCAGTCTTGCAATATTTGTTATGAAGAATTCAAACCCAGATTTTAATGATTGTCACACACTGTATTACAGCAGCTTAACAAACCACAACATCCGCTGATAAATAATTAAGTGTCATACCTGTCACCAGCACATCAGTCAAGTTGTTTTTTTTCTTCCCATTGTACCAACTGTATCAACATGAAGCCAGCTGCTGTTTTTAAATGTTGTGCAGAATCTGCAACAGCAATACAAACATGATTGCGGCTTACACGATTTATAAATGTAACTTTGATTTTGTGTTGATATTTGCCGTGATACTGATACTATATCAATGCTAGCTTTGTAATATCTAATAAACATGTGTATATTTTTACCGCCACAGTGAAACTCTTTGTTATTTGATTGACCTCAGTATGTTTGCCTCCTTGGTAATGTTTCGCAGGCCATTGACTCACCGGTGTCCCACTTTAATGTTTGATCAGTGTCCCAGAATTCAACTCACTGTGCAGTGATTCACAGCTTACGTGGACTGAAAACAGTGTCAGACAAAACCACTGATTTGGTTCCCAAAGAAAAATGTCATAAGATAGAAGAAACAACTTTAACAAAGTTTTGGAAAATCAATTTAAAACTTTTTTTTAAAAAAACGTATCCCTTATATTACGGTAATCTCCTAATGTCCTATCATTTTGTCGTTTTCTCCTTGGAAACTCCTGTAATTTGTGCTGAACCTTAATTTTCAATCATCATGATACATGAAAAAGTTTTGTATGATTTTTCTCACATCAGCAAAGTTGCCAGACTGTCAGTTAAACTCAATTCATACACATACACACACAATCCACACACTACATACAATTTCAATCCATCTGTCACTGCAACCTGGCAACCCACGGCTCAATCCAACGAGCATGTGCACTGCTGTGCTCTGCACAGGCAGATGGGATAGATGTGGATGTAGAAGCTTTTGGTGAACATCTCTGAAAGAAAAGGAGAACATGCTGTGTATTCAGGATGATTTGGGAGAAAGACGATGTGTAAACCTGCTACACTCCCAGTGAATGTGATATCTAAAGTTCAGTTAGATTATACCTTTGTCTTTTTCTGTGTATTTAAGTCCTTTTTCACACCTCACTGATATTGTCCAAACAGAATAGTCATCAGACATCCTGTTTTTCTTCTCTTTTTATCTCAGGTGAGTGGTGGCAAAGGGCACCGCTATTATGTGTGCTTTAAAAATCTTCTGCAGAAACACGGCAACTGCAGTGATTTTTTTATATATATATAAATAGGCAAGGTTACTGTTACTTTCACTAGATTATTCATAATGGTGACATGTGTGAGAGCTGCAGCACAGCTCTGCAGGTTGCTTGGCTCGGTTGCCTTAGAATTTTGGTGATGGGAACAATGGTGGCGGCCATCACACGGAAGATATCAGTGGGATGAAGTGTAGCTGTTTTTTTTAGAGGCTGCTAATTGGCCTGCACATGCATAGTAGACCTCCCTGGAAAGACCCCGTGTTGGGCTGCTTTGCAAGTGATTATTCATTTCATTGTACATGAACACAAAGAAAATCCTGTTCCATACGTCAGAGTTTAGAAACAGAGATAGATGTTGTTTCAAGTGACACTTAAAATAACCAAAATTTAGCCCTGTTTTCTTTACATAAGAGACATTTGACCAGTGATGCTTGTGTTCGGACCATGTTTTAGAAATTCAAACTGCGTCACTTTCCAAGATTTAAATGCACATTTATTTTTGAAGCATAAGCCATACAACACCAGGGGGGCAATACCCACTGCTTCATATCAAGGCCTGCTTTTGAAAAATGAGAAATGTACCACCAAAGTGAAATATAGCCTGGAGTCTGCATATCTCAAAATCTAAAGTAAAAGCTCTACCCAAAATGAGAATTCAGTCATTAATGATTCGACCTCATGTCAGTTAAAAGGCCATTGAAGTTTGCAGGATGATGAAACACTTTGCCAGCTATCCTTTACCATGCCATTTCTGCTTTTTCCTCCATCTGCTGATGTTATTTTTACAGCGCCAAAATTCATAAATGCAATTAATAAATGCATATGTTTTCTTAGAATTCAAGCATTCAAGCAGCAATTTTCTATATGGAGTTACAAGGTAAATATTAGAACTTTTAGATGTACTGTATATTAAAATCATTTGCTTAGAAATCTCCCTTAGTGAAAGTGACACTGGCTTCCACATTCTCTGTCAGGATTTTATTCATCCCATTGTACAGGGCCTAATGCACAGATCCATTACCTACACAGTCACAAGACATCCGTGCTATAAGATTATTTTAATGTATTGAATCATTTGCCTTGTCTAGCCAGGGAAAGCTTACTTTGCACGCCTGTGATTTTTGCTTTTAGCCTAAAGGTTATTTCTGTTATGCATCACTGCTAAAATATTGTAAAATTCCATTCTTAACTGTAACAGTAATGAACCTTTCCTGGGTGTGGAGTGCAAGCCTCGACAAGCTCTCACCCACACATGCTGAGTAATTTATGACGACTGTCGCAAATCCACGATCATGCCAGACTGCCTGAGGCTGAAGCTCTGCAGTGACGCATCCATTTCCGTCAAAAGCCGGCGAATCACAACAGCCATTGTATACAGTACACACTGCCTGCAGTGTGATGATAGTTAACTGAGTTTGTGTCTGGTGCGGTCTGACATGACGTACGAAAACTCTGTAACATGACCAAGTAACACTGAGACTTTTCTCTTGTGACATGGGAATGATGGAAGACAGAAAGATAAGGAAGTATGCTGACTGATGAGAAAGGAAGTGTTTGCTTTCTCATGTTTCTCCAAAGCCGCACATAATTTATTATGTCCCTGGGATGTTATGTTGCATCCAAGGTATTTTCCCAACTGTCAGCCAGCATATTTTATACTTCCTTGAATGCTGTTTCACACCAGGTACTTTCACAATGTCGTCTGTAATTACACTTCTGGTTGAACCTTATTAAACGTCTTTCATCTGTCGCCTTTGTTTATTTATGTTACAGACCCACAATCTTCTCTTCTTTTTAAAATATGACATGAGAATATTATGCTACATTAATAAAAATCTGCTACTTTTTTATATTTAACATCCTACTCTTTACATAATCACAATCTTATTAAAAGAGTTGGGTTTTTTTTCCCTTTGGGCTTTTTTTTAAATTGATTTATTTTTCCTATTGTCTTGTTTCTCTGCATTTTTTTCTTACGTCTGTTCTTGCATCGTGATAGACCGACTTGTCATGTCAGGTCAAGTATTTCTCTATATGTGTGTACAAATAAGGCTTTCCATATACACTTTCCTTTCACAAGGATGAATAT
>JAPZDY010000001.1:24228348-24251736 GCA_029783645.1 Ctenochaetus hawaiiensis | reverse complement strand
ATAAAGAAAAAAATCAAAACAAATACTGATACATACAAATGAGCATGACTAGATACTCACTGTGTTCTAATTCCTAGAATGTTAATTTTATAACATATCTGGTTTGGTAAATTTAACAGTGAATTGGGATGTTTTACACAAATAACAGGAGCAACTTTATGTTGGAAGCATAAAGTGCTGTTTTACGTCATATAATGGCAGAAAACGGTCTTCTTTGTGTGTGTCACAGTGTGTTTTCAGCTCTAATGTGTTTCTGAAGAAAGCTACCTCTCACACACTTTGGTGGCCTGCTGCTCCAGGATCCATTAGAAAAGCAGGTGCTCTGCTGGTTTCCACTGAGGATGTACGACTTTTTGCAGAAGAACTCAATGGTCTCTGCACTTTCAGCTTTGTCAGGCACAGGTCTGTGATAGCCATTTAGCAATTTGGGTGGAGGGGAACACCGGACCCTGCTTGTTTGACCCATATGAGCATGTGCTTGAAAGAGAAAAAGAACAGACTCCCCCGGTAAATGCATTATGTGGTTAATATACTGAACAAACACCAGATATGAGGACCAGAAGTCACCTGGTGAAAATGTTACCTTTTGCACACGTGGGAACTGAACCACTCCACGTTCCATTAGGCAGACAGATCCGCTGCTGGGAGCCGATCAGCGTGAAGAGCGGATCACACCGGTAGTTTACGGACACAAGCTCCTTCTTCGGGCCATATGCAGGCAGCAGATATCCGTTCACCGGTTCCTCTGGGGGTGCACACACTGGATTCTTGATGGCCGAAACTGTGGGGATATTTTCTGATGATGAATGAAAGACAACCCCCCACTGAATCAACAGCTTATCCATTCATCTATTATCTGTAACCGCTTATCCTTGGCAGGGTGGCGGGGGGGCTGGAGCCAGTCCCAGCTGACACTGGGCTGATACCCTCGATAGGTCGCCACTTCATCACAAGGCTGACAAATAGAGAAAAACAAATCATTCAAGCCCACATTCTTACCTATTGGGAGTTTAGAGTCACCAGTTATCCTAATCTGCATGTTCTGGGACTGTGGGAGGAAGCACACATGGAGAACATGCAAACCTCACACAGAAAGACCGGCTTCAAACCCAGAACCTTCAGAGCTGTGGAGCCACAATGCTAACCTTTGCAACACTGTGCCAACTCATCAACAGCTTGTGCAAACTTGAATAATAATACACACATTTTTCAGTTCACTGGATTAATATAAATGGTATCAAATGGATAGTTTGTGATATCGTTTTGCTGTGTACAAAATTCCTTTGCTTTAAAAGACACGGCCAAACATAGTAGCCTCTTGCTAGCAAATAATGGCAATCCTTAATGAGATTCCCAATAATATTAACATTTCAATACAAAAGGAGGAGAAAAACTGAATTTAGATGCTTTTTGTCTAAAACTACTAACTTTAAGTTGAGTATGTTTTTTATATTGTCTTGTAGATGTTTCTATAAGGATTTTCTCCCCATAATTAATTATATGCTAAACTAACTGTGCCCAAATGAGAGTAAATGAAGTAATCTTTGCAGAAATATCGCTAAAAGGGGCTTTAATATCCACACTGGCTGTGCCACCATGATATGTTCAGGTTAGCTAGCGGGTATTAATGTCCAGAGGGGGAAAAACTGGATAAATGGGATGCGAGTTAGATGCATAATTTGCTTCAAAGAGGGCAAAAAAGAGAGGAATGAGTGTGACAAATCTGTGTTGCTGACTTTCCATCTCTCATCACTGCCCTGTAGGCTTCACAAACACAGCAGCATAAAAGGAGACAGGTCCGGGAGCAAGCATGATGAATGCAAACGAGGGATGCTGCATGCATGGATGGACATCATGTATTCGTGATAAATATATCTGAAATAAACAGCTATACATCATGACCGAGAATATAGCAGATTGATACGTTCTTAATCTCTTTTTTATTCCGATCACACCTTATGCAATGCATCTTCTGAGCACTGTGACAAAAGAGGAGAATCATAAATATTATAATTCAGTATAGTCCATCAATAGCTCTATGGGCTCAAGAACATAAAAAAATAAAGAAGAAGAGGAAGCTTTCATAAGGGAGTACTTATTTCCAGGCTACCGTATTGGATCGTATCCTAGTATTCAGTGTTTCTATTATTTTGTCCATCCCATGCCTATACGGAATGTATTTAGTTGCCTGTCTAACGGTGGTTGTACCTGCCTGAAATCTCCTGAAATGTAAGAACAAAGCCATCAAAGTTGTTGTAGCCGTCTGAGCTGAACAGGATGTGCAGGATGTTCCCAGAGCTTTTTATTGGAGGAGGCAGTTGATCCCCACAAAATCGGCCAATCACAGGGGAGCTCAGACTGTAGCCGTCACGCACCTCGACGTAGTCATAACGACAGTTATGGTCGGACTCCAGACTGAGCAGTGAAAACCTGCAGCATAAACAAAGTAAAGTTGCGCTAAATGATATTTTTTAGCCAAATTTGAAAGAATTGACATCAGTCTGAAAGGTGCAGATTTGCATTAACAGTAAATTTAATTATGTGGGCTCATGCATTGCTATATTCTATCACCTTAACATCAGCAAAATTATGCCAGATGTACTGAATGTCCTTTAAATATAAAGCTCAGTTGTTAGCTGTGCATTGTGAGTCACTGTGTGAATGCTAAATCCACACTTGAAGCACTTTGTGAAAGACTGACTTTAGCGTAATATAAATCCTATCTCTCTTCATCACTTCTATAAATCCCAACATAGACATTAAAAGTTTTACTTTGCTTTTCTCACTTTGTGTCACCTGAAGTCTCTTTGAAAACATTATTACTTGTGGTGCCTTTGCATAAAGACAGAACTTCTCTTTCAGTTTCAGATACCGACTGCTTTACATGTTTGTTTCATAGACATGAAAGCTTTGAAATAAGTGACCCACCTCAGCTCGATGTTGCTGCCCCTCTCCACCTGCACCGTCCACTCACACTGGGCGTTCGTTGGGTAACTCTCCAGGGCTATGTGACCCTGAGCCCGCTGAATGACGCCTCCACATGCTGCCCACAAGAGAACTGTGATTACTTTCACTTGGTAAATTCGCATTCTAATCAAATATGTGTTTGTCACAGCAGCACTGAACATTTTTTACTGTTGTAAGAGGGACCGGTAATGTTACGTGGTGTGTAAGAGGGCAGATAATTTCTGAAAAATGAGAGAAAAAAAATAGATTACAGGATCCAGGCAGCCATTTCAATAACTACAAATATTCACACTGGCATGTGTTTTCTTCAGAGGGCTAAAACAGCAAAAACAAGATTCTGTAAATTCTACAAATTGATTCCTGTCAGTTCTTGCTAAAAGGGCCAGGGTGAGGGTTGAACCTCTGGGTTTGAGTTGGCGTTTAATGCTGACAGGTTTTAGGCTTTTACAAACATTTCAGAATTCTATTTGTACACACAACCCACACAGCAAAGCCTTATTAAAAATCATTCTGCCCATTATTTTTATTCTAACATGAATGCTTGGACACTGGGATCTATACAGACTCTAAACAGGTTGTGTAGGACAACAGAAATTGCAAATGGCTCCATGCCTTTCCCCTTGTGTGTGTCAAACTGACAGCACAAGAAAGAATGGCATTCAAGTGGAAATTTCCCCTGGGCCGTGAAAACACAAAGGATGGAGAAACATAATGCAAGTGAAAAAACAGGAGTGGCATGGAAGAATACTTGTTTGCCTTCCTCTATTAATAGCATGATATTATTATGGGCTTAACCAGTAAACATGTGACTTACATGAAACAGATAATGTCACTGTCAAAGCAGTATATGTAATACGCTTTGTTTTAGTTTTTATGAACAAACATGAAAAATTCAAAATCAGGATTAAAATCTGATCACTATTTAGTCAACATGCACAGAAACTAAATCAGTGGAAGTTGACTGTTCATGTGGCCTCATGGAAACCTTACAAAAACACATGGCCGCCACCAAGTGTCAGCTTGATGTATTACAAATTTGGATGCAGCACTCTGGAAAACTGTGAGGACAACAGAACTCCAAACGGAATTCCACATCCTGGTCCATTTCTAGTGTGCCATCTTACAATTATAGGAACTAAACCAGCTTTTTTTGTAGGTAAATGATTACATTTCTCTAATTTATGATCAGCTTTAACTACTAAAAAAACTATTCCTAACAATGTGTTCAAATGCTGCAAACATTAACAAAGATTTTGAAGCTTTAGAATGACAGGCCAGATGAAATTATACTTGCAAATGTTATCCTCAAAGAAAATAATGAGAAAAAAAAAAAAACTCCTCATACAATCAGCCAAAGAGTTTCACAGATGGTGCAGGAACACATCAGCATGATGGAGTGAAGCTGTTTAATTCTTCATAGCTGGAAACCTGTGCACCATGTGATCCATGTTTTCTCATGTCAGCAGTGAGATTTAGAATATTCAGCTAATTATGTGCAAAGATAAGGCCTCACGGAAATTCTGCATTCAGCAGTCTGACTCACTTTTACAGTCCCCACCACTCCAGCCTTGGCGGCACTCCGTGCAATACTTTCCATTGACAAAGAAGTTGTCATTGGCTCTCCATGTTCCATTGTGGCAGGTTTTACAGTTTTCAAACAGACTGCAGCCTGACAAGGACAAAAAACAGAAGTAACTTTAAAGTTATATAAAAGTATTCATCCAAAAGCATTCAAAATCAATAAGCATCGTTCAATCATTGACTGATACAACACAATTACTGAGGATGTACGGAACATTTTTTGATTTTTTATTTCAGGAAGTGTATCATCAGAAATATTTCCTGTCTCAGGGAGGAGCAGCTGCTTGTTTAGCAGTGAAACAAACAAAAAAAAAAGTCCAGCTCAGACTCTGTCAGGTTAAAGAAAATCTAAAAGCGACAATAAACGTTTACCAGGGTGAAAGATACAGGGATCACACTGATCCAGAGCATTGCGGCAGCAGGGAACAGTGTAGCCTACCCTCGACCCAGTGGAGGGACACCGACACTGGATCAGGTGGTACTCACAACATGGACGACACATGACGCTCCACTGGGAGCTCGGACAGTTATCTCCTGTCAGAGGACGATAAAAGACAATGACATCAAATTTAATATGCACTTCTTATACTTACATTCTCAGAATCTGACAGAGTAGACAGAATGAGAAAGAAAACGTTGAAGGAAATACACTTATGTTTTTAATAATGAACAACTGATTTAGCCCCACAGCATGTACCTGCTTCCACATTTAGTTATAAAAAATGCAGCGAAAACCGGGCAGAGAAATATGTCCCTTCATTTTCTTGTTATCTGCTGATGCATATCAGGCTTTCTTGTAAAACAAGCGTACAACATTTCACGATGACTGGACAAACTGCTGAGGTTTAAGAGCTGTCTGGGCAGATGATGCTATCAAGCTCAAGCTGGAACGTGTATCATTTATGAGCCAAATCTGAGACATTAAGCAGCCATGCTTAGCGTCGTTGTGTGCTCTGACACACGATGATGCACCATGTTTAGCAGCTGAGGATGCAGACAGAGGCTAGAGTATGTCTCACGCTCTAAATAGATATAGCAGCCTTATCCCAAACCCCATTAAAGGTGTGTATGAGTATGTATTTCATTATTGTTCTCTTTAAGGCACTGAGGATTCAACAGAGAACTGAAAAGTGGACAAAGGATGGAGCTACATCCAATTTCCATCATAGGTTTAATTCTGTTCATCAAAAGTTAAGGATTTCAGTGCTAAATCTAATGAAAGCCTGAGAGATACTGCGAACTCATTTCTATGTACAAAATCTACATTAATTTTCAACAGAAAGGGTTCTATAAAAGCCATGCCAGGGGAAAGTTATGTGTTATTTCTCATTTCAGTGAAGCACAAAGAGTCTGCAGTGTTAATTGAGACAAGTCCCAGCAGCAGAAGTGACTCATCATCGCAAAATAACTCCACAGTTAGTCAACAGTAAGTCAAAAGGCTCATTTTTCTTTTTGTTTAGAGCTAATAACAATTAAAAAAAAAGAGAGAGAGGCCATGCAGTAATAAAAGTCTTCAATACTGTGCACAGTAATAAAAACAGTTAATCATAACTGCAACAAATGCCTTTTACTCACCACGTGGCCATGCTGTTACACAAAAACAGAGATTAAGGAGGAGGCAGCAGAGTCTGGAGTCCGGAGGAGTGGGCATGGGCACTCTCCTCGTGAGGAAAGTGAGCATGTTGGCAGTCAACGCTCACAGCAATAAACTTCCACAGAAGTCCAAAGAAAGTAGCACCAGCTCACAGTTATTCACAGATCTGCTCGTCTGCTCAAAAATATGACGTAACCATGGATGATGAATTTTTCCCATTTCAGCGTAATGGACAGGGATCTTTAACCCATTCCTTCCTTAATGTTCTCAATGGTGAAAACCTGTATTTGCTTTTGTTCAGCTCAAATCAGCGCTAGGTCCGGAAACAGTTCCTGTTCCTCCGAAGGGGAAAATTGTTGGCAAAGGGAGTGGAAAGTGCATTTGAGGGAACGGAGATCTGGTAATGAGGAAAACAGTGAAGAGTGATGAATAAAGTTCAGAGGAAAAAAAAAGAAAAACAACAAAAACAATTCCATCTGTTAGTTTATTTAAAAAAAAAGTTTCAAGGAAAGAACAGAAATACAGTAAATCTCTCTCTAAAGCTGCAAGTTAGATCTAAAAAAAAAAAAAAGTGGTTCATTCTTTTCTCCAAATACTCGAGAGGACTAAAAGACACATCTGCAGGTGTATTCAGCTCAAAGTGTTTACTGACACTTCATCACACGCCAGCTGTCACGCCAGACATGATGATTTCACAACGTCTTGGAGGATAGGTAACAGATGTCCTCCCCTATGAAAAGTTTATGATGTCAGTGTCTGCAGATCTGCCAGGAGAAATGAGGCTGACGGGACGGCCACAGAACATTTTCATGGCCACGGTTGCTTTTCCATTACCTAAGCTTTTACTTTGAAGTTTCCATGTTTTCGTATTTGTTCTTATCTTCTTGACTACAACAAGTTGAAGCAGGCAGATTAAGACTGATAATAATACATGAATTAAGCTTTTGTTTGCTGTTCATAGAGACCTGTCTTTCGCTCTGGGTGGTATCTGATAATATCAAGATCAGTTCTTACCAAAGATTAGTGTGGATTGAAAGAGATGATTGAGAAACTCTTGGAGTTTTGACTTGCTGATTACTTTAAAAATGTCCACTGCAAACATGATCTATTCTTTTTTTTGGTGTGTACATAAATATAAAAAAATGAAGGTTGGAATTACTGCCAAAGGCGCTCATACAAGAAAAACAGACTTATGGTAGATATTATTATTTCAATTTGAATAAATTTGGGATGAATTTAGGAGTAATTATTATGCTTTTACATTGTAATTCAAGAATACATACATTATACTTGTCCCAAATAATTAAACTTACCCAGAACATAAACAGCTACAGCGGCCGGCAAAATATGATCACATTTTAAATCACAGTGAAGAGACGTGTTCAGGCAAAATTGTGGATATCCCACTTGTGCTTTTAATATTTTGTTGTACGAAATAAAAAGTAGGCTGTATTAGCTCAGCTTGTCTCTGTGTAACACCATTGCTTACACAAAATCTGAATAATAAATAATAAATGGATATTACATATTAAATGTGTCAGCGGTCTAAAAAAAAACAGACTGAATGTTAAAGTTGTTCTGCGTCAACAACTGTATTAAAAATAAAAAAAATCAATAAATGACAGTTTAATAAGGATTTAACTACATTAAACAACATATACTAACAGAGATTTGTCCAAAACGTGAAATATGCAACTCAAATATTTCCACAGCATGAAGATAGCCTAGTTCATAACTGAAAAATGTCCCGGTGCTAATTAACTCTCCCAATAACATCAAGCGACAACCGCATTTTGACCACCACACTTTTAAAGAAACATAAGTGTCTGCTTTGGATTCTTGCTGCCTTTGAACTGTCAATCATTATTGAAGATTGCCTGGTGCTGTCATGTTGAACCTGACCCGACCAGACATGAGAGAGAAAGATTACGGGTGGGGGGGGGTGGGGGATTATGTATTTCACATTATGACACAGTTATAAAACTTTCATTTGGTGTCACAAGGCCAACTTCACTGTTGAAATGAGTTCTTGACATCAGAGACCAGTGTTTTTTGGTTCGTGTAATTACCCATGGTGCTCTGTTAGTTATTTTTAGCCCCCTGTTGCTCAGAGAAATATGCCATTTGGAGCCCAGAGACTCTTATCAAGCCCTGCTTCAGCATTCACTGACCTTCCTCACCTCCATCCAGTGTTGACAATAACCAAGCTGCCCACATTGTGCTGTCCCATGGCGGCAGTGACAACACACAGAGGGGACCTCTCGCTGAAATGCATCTTATCAAATTTAATGAGTACCAGAAAAATTTGGCATTATTAAGATAAATGGATAGATATCAGGCTTCAGTCTGTGCAAGGAGCTGGGTCACTATGAACCCGAGACACACTGATCAGCTACTAAGGCAGCTGAACATTATAAAAGAAGAAATTTAAAAAAAAAAAGTGAGAAATCATTTTTAGAAAAATTAAATTCACCCAAAAATTATAAATCCCTGAATGCAACTTAAGTTTTGAGTGCTTCTGCATCTCACTAATCCTCGTTTTAGTGCTGAGAATTCTTGTTATTTTCATGCCTCATAGGTCAGAATGAACCTTTACGTTTTATTTAAAATCATATTTGAGATGAAAATTTAAACTACTTAGATACATAAAAAAAATAAAAACGTAAACAATTTACTGAATTTTATCACATTACTTATTCATTTTGACATGTTATGTATCATTCTAGTAAAAAGCAACATCTGGTTATTTTATTCATTAGTTAAAGCAAAATCAAATCTGAAGTGTCTTATGACTGGATTACAATGAAACAAAAAAAGAGTCTAATTCAACAAATTACTTCCAAATTAATGACATTTTTTATGTCACTGGTTTATCAGCTGATTATTTTCATCATAGATAAGTCAAATAAACTTACATTTTTTTGAAAAATCACAGTATCCCAAACCCTAGAATGACATTTGCGTGAAAAAAAAATAGAAACCTTGTCAGGCTGAGAATTGGTCGCAGTGATAATTGTGTTCCACTGGTCTGTACAGACATACTGGATGGTTTTATGCTTAAAGCGGCCAACAAAGTATTTACTGTTTAAATCCCACACAAAACTGCAGCGTGTGTCAACGTCTCATTTTGACAAGACCCCCAGCTTTATTAACTAAAGCAAAATTAAAGACGCTTTTACAAATTAAAGATGGAAACAAAAATGTTCATAAACAATACATAGTTTATTTGTCAATAGCTTCAAAATATCAGTTACAAAAACAAATAGCTAGAGAAAGCACAATTTTCCCTTTTAACAGGAAAACATGAAGATAGCTGAACTGTGCATCATCTTTGAAGGTTCCATGTATGAAATTTTGAACATTAATATTAATTTTAAGTAAAGATGTAACTGAGTAATGACGTCTGTAGCAGATAGTAAAGACGCTCCTGTGTTTGCTGTAATCTGAGCTCCTTTGTTTGCTTCGGTAGCTGGTACGCCCTAAATGTAGAGACTGAAAGTGATCTCCCACACAAAATTATAACTATAAGATGTCAGAATTTTTAAAAAATGTTCATGATGGCTACTTTCCATATTGTTCTTGGTGTTTTACATAGTTAGCATTAGCAGGATAGTAAGCATAATGAGCAAGTCAACAGAAATTCAGCTTCTTACTAAGCGGCTGCAAGCTTGTAAACCATAGCAGCTGTGAAAGAGGTTAGCGTAGATGCTGCAATGTTGACAGTTTAGGGTTAGACCTGAAATGACCTGCACCTTCTAAACGCTCCCTATGGGTTGCTTCCCAGATGGACCTGTGAGTTATAACCTCTGGACATGTGAGATGTCCATCTGTCCTGTCAGGTTAGCATTACACTTATATTGTTTGATTCAGTGTGCAAAACAAAGCAGGTGTAAAGCAGGGTCTGCTAAAGAAGGACTTGGGTTGTTTAACGCCTTCCTGAAAAAACGAGGTGTGGTCATGTACCTGTTTGTTTTGGTATGACATGCTGGGACTCTTGAGTGACATCTAGTGGCTAAAAAATCTCATATATAGAACCTTAAAATTTTGACTCAGCTCAGAAACATAATGTGTTTTCACAAATAATGCACAAAGTTTATGACAGCAATAGTTTAAAATGCTGAGGGAGCGTTTCGTTTGGAGATAAGAACCTACTGTACTTCAGTCCCACTGACAAAAGGTTTCTGGTTACTTCTCCTTTACAAACTACAGGATATAACAGATCCGGTTGTCTTGGCTTTGTACATATTTAAGAGGGCAGACATGTTCCCTGCAAAATCCAAACCAACAGTAACAAGAAAAGTCATACAATCATAAAAATGGCATGTAGCTGTAAAAATAAACAAATTCTGAGTGAATATATGCCTCCTGTGAATAAAAACATGATTTACTCCTTCACTTGTACACTAGACCATAAAATAATCATCATTACATTTATCGCTCATTTCATTTTAAAAATTCAATCATAAAAAAACGTCCCAAATGTAACAGAATTTGTTCCAGATTAAATTATGTTAAAAAAATCCTTCAAGCCTCAAGTAAAACTGTATAAAACCACAAGACTATTAAACCCAACCACTGAATCCATATATGTGTCTCTTAATTACTAATCATTAGGATTTTTACTGTTACATTATTTCACATTCACACGGATAAAATCTGAAGGTTTCACAGCAAAGTTACAATAATTTTAAACTCCCATGTTGTCTTTCTCCTCTGACAGCAGTTTTTCCTTGGCTGAGTCCTGAGGGTCTTTGGAGGGAGTCTTTTTCATTTCCAGACTTTTGACCCAAGTGTAGGCTGACGAGCCACCGAGAACCATCAAGTTACTGGTCCACCAAAGCAAACTTTTACTGGAGGAGTTATACACCACCGCTATGACAGTCTGCGCACAGGCCTTTGCTGTTCCTGAGACATTGTGTGTAAGAGGACTGGTAAACTTGATCTGGAGACCTGTGACGTAGCCAATGGCGAAACCGAACACTCCTCCGATTGTCATCATGCCCCAAAACCCGGGATCAGTGAGGCGGCTGAACCTGGCGATACGACCCAACTCACCAAATATGAGAATAAGTGGGAGAAAGAGGATGCAGGCGTTAATGTTGTTGTAGAACGACAGTTTCCAGATGCTTCCGTCCACTGCTGGCATCACTTTCTTTGTATAAATGGCGTTCAGAGAGACACAAGCACTGGCCAGGACCCCGAAAAAGACACCTGTCCAAGAGAGGGACCCCGCTAGGCCTTCCTGGTCCACACCAAGCCAGAATCCACCTGAGAAGCATGAGAGATTTTTAACACTCGAGCAGCCAAGCGACCACCAGCTAAATGTCAGCACTACAATATGTCAGTGTTTCTTATGAGTTTTCTCACAGTCATACCAGCAAATGTTTGTCATATTTGTTGGATTTATTTTAGATCTTTTAGCCAAGAAATTAAAATATTTATTGAAACAAGAGCTGCTTAAAACTGCCTCATTTGTTTCCAGAAATGATTTCCATTTATGAGCTAAATTTGAGTCTGTTTCAGAAACTGGAGAAAGATTTTCAGTAACAAGTTGTCAAAGCAGAAGGCCATATCCTCAAATCTGTGTTATTTTTTTTAAAAAAACAACCAGAAACCAGAAAGTACACAATTCATTCACATTTTTAGCTGAATATTCACAATGAAAATAAATAGAGAGTAACAGCAAACTGTCTCATTTGAAACACTGAAACCGGCAAATGTTTGCAATGTTTGGTTGATGAATTACTGAGACTATGTTATGATGCATAAATAACAATATAATGAATATATAGATGTAGAAAAGTGATTCAATGTTCATAAGTCTGAAGATTTAATTAAAAATATTAACCATGCATTGCCAGAAAGTGTTCATGTAGATTGGGTTTTCGACTGTTTTCCATGATATTGGCCACTAAGCTTCAATTAAAATCCATTTTAATGCTAAATGCTACATACAATGATAGTTAAGACAAAAGCCTGCACCCAAGTAAGCCCTCTAACTTCAATGTGACAATTTCTCCATGCATAAAACCAGATCCATTAACAAAAACTGTTCTCTGAATTTAATGCTGAAAAACTCGACAGACCTGCACAGAGCCCTGACTTTAACCTCATCCAGCATTTTGTTTTGTAACGAACAGAAACACCAGGCCTCACAGCCAAAAATCACTACTCACCCTCAGTAATGCTTATGTGGCTGTGTGAACAAATCCCTGCAGCTACTTTCCAAAATCTTGCAGAAAAAGTTCTCAGAGTGCTGCTTATAGCTGCATATAGGGTCCATTTATATATCATGAGGTATTTTAACACCCATTGTTATAATGCTCTGATGTCCCCATAATTTCTGGATAAGTGCATGAGACTATGTTGACATTTATTTCTAATAGCATCTATCAGGTTTATTAATTGTATTTTTAGCCGCTGACCCAATTAAGTCAATGTTGAGCAGAGTGTCAAACATTAGTCGTGTGTTATTCATTTTAAATACAGAAAATATTGTGTTGGAACCAACATGCAGTAAGTAAGACAGAAAGTGAACATACCTAGAATGATCCCACAGCACCCTAAGGCTTGGTATGATGTGGTTTGCTTCAGGATCAGGTAGGATAACAGCACGTTGAAAACTGTGCTGAGTGAACGGCCGATCGTGTAGAAAGCCACCCCGACATATTTCAGACACATGTTGTTGAAGATGATCATGCCAATGAACACAGTGGACAGCGGCAGGACTTCCCGGGACGTCTTCACGTCGAATTTCACCGCAGGGAAGTCGATGAGTCCCGGGCAAAATTTGGACAACATCTGCATGAGCCAGCAGAGTGCCACCGTGACCACACACTGATAAAACGTGACAAACAACGGCGCGTCCAGCTCTTTGTTGTCCAGCAGGTAGTTATTGAGGAAGACCATTGTTATTGAAACAAACCAGTACAGTGCAACCACAGCTGCTATCCTGACAGCTTGGAAGAAGAAAGTCTCTCCATGTCCTTCCTGCCCCATCGTTTCCGAGCCGGACAGCGCCATCCTCAAGATACTGGACCGCTTCAGCTGCGTCCTGTTCATGAGTGCAGAGAAGACGGGACAAACTGTGAGGAAACTGGGGCATTTACACGGGCTAGTGTGTAGCTAAGGTTACAGGCAAGCAGTGAAACTGTATACAACATGACATCCGAGTTCCGCCAGCTGCAAGCACAACACGACTTCCGGTTTGAGTTTTTAAGAATAAAAGCTCCTCTCCACAAATCTATAAAATTGAACTTTGTAAAATAAAAACAAAAAACGCAGTTCAACACCCAAACGCAACTTGTTTATGAGGCATTTACCTAAAAGAGCGTTGATTTTAAGAATAAACTTTTCATAAGTATTTTATTTTGTTTTTCAATTTTTAAAGTTATATTAAATGTAATACACTTGATGGTGATAACTGTTCTTACAAGGTATAATAAGTTTGAAAAATAACTATTAAGTGCAAGGTAAACAGGATAATATTTGCTTTAAATATAGACCGAAGTTAAAGCTGTACATTGTGGTTCTCAAACATAGATAAAATTAAAATCATGCATGAAAAAAATAACTGTAGTTTTGTTGTTTGAGACTAAATCGCAGTCGGCTGCAAATCTACCTGGCTAATCAGATTTGAAGGATTGCTATCAAAATTGTGTTCTTTAAAAGCACTTTGCTAATAGTGTCCTAACCGTGTTTGATACTTCGTGTATTACGAGCAGGGCAGGTTGGCAGTAACAAAGCAAATGTAAATAAAGGAGTCATCCATTTGTTTATCTTGCACTGAGAAGGTAATATTCAGTCCCCCCGTCTCTAAAATTATATGACACACAATTTAATATTATTTAATTGCAACTTTGAAACACTTAAATTTATTATACCTTATGCACTCAATGAGTGGTGACCTGAAACCCATTTTTTTTGCCTTTTCGGGCTTTTATCTTGAAGTGAACGCTCAAACCGGAAGTCTTTTTAAGTGCGACTACTTCCTTGTTTGAGAAAACTTCTTTTTGTAATTTAAAGAGAAAGTGTCTCTTTAGAAACGTGTTCACATATCAAATTACAGTCATTTGTTTTTCCAGATAATAAGTAAACATATGTCGATTTCTCATTATTCAAAGTTTTTCAACGTTGTTATATTTCAACGTTTCTGAGTGACCTTGCTAGTAGTAGCATATATTGTTACTCATGCATTTACTTTTACTTTTTTTAATAGGCTCGTAGTAATAAATGCAGCCTATACTGCGTTTTTTAATAGTCCTATCACCTGTTAATAAATTCTACTGGATTTGATCAAGTATTTGATTCGTTGTTAAAAAATAACATGGCTTACCTCAAGCTGACAGAGATTGCTTTGTATTTGATTAGTCCAACTGAGAGAAAGAATGTTTGAGGAAGTGTCTTCTCTTTAGTTCTACCCCTCCCAGGTGGCAACAGCACAGGTGGTTATTATATGACTTACGTATCCTGCAGATACAATTTGACCTATCAGAGGGAAGTGCACGTGACAAACAATTGAAATTTAAATATGTCCAGTGTGATGAGTTATATCACAGTGGAACATAGTACAGGTTTTGAAAGATGAGACTGCTGACCTTAGTTCATGCAGGTGATGTGTAAAATCAATAAAATCATTTTGGCCTGACTATTGTTTTGTTTTTCATTGTAAATCTGTTAGGACATTGCTACCTCAGATTATTTGGCATCTCATTTGTAATGCTCATTGAGCTCAAAGGTAAATGTCTTGTATCAAAACAGACAGTTGGTCGAACCTGTAGGACCAGAATAGGTGTGAACAGCAGGAGGGACAAATAGGACGTGGCTTTGTGAGTTTCATTAAGAAGAGGTTAAGAATAGAAGAGTCAAGGCTTACAAGTGAGTATGTTCAATGCAGCCTTACCTGTTTTTCAGGTCTAGAAAGCACTGAACACTGAAAATGGTTATCAGAATTAAATCCAGCAATCTAGTTTTGTTTTGTCTTGATCAGATATTTCATAGCACCATCCACATACGTGCTCATACAGGCCGGTTTTAACAGTTCAATGTAAAGTCTTTCTGTTTTTGTTAAAGTCATGACTTTAATAATAATAATAGAAAAAGATGAAGATAAAATCATAACAACAGCAACAGAGAAAGGCAGCGGCAGGCATCCCTGGTCCATTGATACTGTACATTACAACTGCATTAAAGCCTCCAGACAGCAGGGGGCAGCAAATAATCAGTGATAATTATGTGGCTGAGTGCAGGACTGTGAACTTTTTACTGACACCTGACTCATGCTAAGACAATATCTGGTTTCTTTTTTTTTCCAGAGGTGAATGAAACAATACATACAAATATATAAATTTCTATAAATAAAAATAAATATTATTTTCCTCTATAGATGGAAGTAATTTCTAAATAGCATAGTGAGACACCCCCAAAAATACCTCAACCACTGCTAATAGGTTATCATTTAATCTTTACATTTGCCTCAAGCAGCAGCTTCTAATCACTTACAACATAGTCCAAATTTGACCACTAATCTATTAGTTTAATCTGATTCTCAGTCTATAACTACCATTACTAAGATCTAATTAACGATTGTCAGAATGAGAGTGTGTGGCATAAAATTTTGCATAATTGTTTTGACATGACAGTGAACACACACATTTAAAATGCTTTTAGTCTTAACAATACAGGGCCATCTCCACCTATTGACTTAAATCAGCTCCATCCCTTCCCTTCTTGACTAAAGGCATTGATCATAACACAGTTTATATAGGCTTTTAGTGGCCTTGCTTATAATTTCAACCATGCTGAGTCAGCTCTTATTATTTTGTGTGCGTATTTTCATCAGTTTTTCATTTCCCACTGTACACTTTTCTTTAAAGAAAAAAGAAAAAAAAATAGTAAAGAAATTTTAACTTCCATTTTCCTGCTCAGACTTCGTGTCCAAGCCAGTTTCTCTCCGCCTTTCTTCTTCTACACAGTTGCAAGGTTGCTCATTTCCTGGAAAATTGCAGTAACTAAATATTGCCCGTTGGTGTTATATTTTCTGCTACAGTACACAGCAAGTCACTTTGCAGGTTTACCAGTGCTTGCCTGTGAGTTTGTAAGCTCTGTCCATGGACTCATATATTCTCCCAGCATATAAGAGTGCCGGGAGTTCATGGAAAACTCAATTTTCCTCCAAGAACACAAAGGCAGTATTTGTGCGGCTGCACTCAGCATATATATAACACACCCATCAGGGGTTGTCCGACCCTTCATTGTGTTTCCTTTTGCTGAGACTTTAGATGAGGAGATATGCCATGCTGGAGCAAAGTTTGCAATTCATAAGATGGTCTGCTTCCCTGACCCCCTGTCAGCTGGAGAGATTTCCACACTTTATTAGCAAGCACAAAGAAGGGGGAGGAAGGAGGCTGCTCATAGTATCTTGCATCAGGGAGCATCTATGCTTTACACTGGTAGGCCCATACATCTACCCAGTATTTCAGGGAAATACTCATGTCAAATAGAAAAAAATGTCAAGTTTGGGAAACAGGCAGTCATCCTACTTATAACAGAAATTAAATAGAAAAAAACTGTTACATTGGATGAATGTATCAGAGGTTTTAAAGATGCTCCAGTACACACAAGAGACATCAGGGACTCGTGCCTTATTCTGGATTTTACAAACTACACCAAACGTGAAAGGAAAAATTCAAAATGATGTTTTTTCTTCATTTGGTAGCCATGTACTTATTTCATGCTGATTTTTTTCATCCTGCCTTTCTACAAAAACTTTTCATTTGACTACCTTTGCTTTGTCATAGAGACGAGTGGATTCACATTTCTTAAAAAACAAATCAACCTTCACATTATAACACCAGAAATAACAGAGTCACATATCAGATAAACCTCAGCAAAACCTACAAATCAAGCACTGTACTTTACAGCAAGCCACCACACAAACTGGTCATTTGTACCTCTTCAATCCGACCTGAACTCCATCTGCTCCGGAAAGTGCCGAGCTGAGTAAAGCAGTTCCAAGCATGACAAGATTAAAAACAATACAAATATAACTATGTACATATTTTGTGACACATGAACAAATGTGACCACAAAAATATCTGGTCATCCTCTTCAGAGCAACTTCACTCCTCTATGAACATGCAACAACAAACACTCACATGCCACTCTCTAAAACACTTTAAAACTACAGAAGTGACACAAGATTGTATTCTAGTGTTCCATAAAGTTTGCTGATTAATGATTACTTGCTGCAGGCCTAAGAGCAAAGAAAAGTAAAGGGGGCAGTTTTTCCAGACTCTTTTTTTTTTCCACTAGAGCCATGGTTTTTTATAATTAATGACACCAGTATCATTATATGAGCCTGTGGTGACTATAGTTTCAACACCAGCACTGCACAGCTAACCCAGCGCTGGTGTTGTGCTGGCCTATAGGTAATTGCAGTTCATAATGAATCTTCCAGTAAGTGACGTGAATAGATATTAGGCCGGCGAGGGTGAGCTCTTTGGTACAGTCCACAGGGCAGCTTAATTTCAAACACATATAATCCTCCCTTGTGGACCAAGGCTGGTTTCCCAGCTACACTGCTTTTACTACTTTGATCTCCCCGTGGTTGTAACAAACTCTGCTTTCTCGCTGTCTGGAGAGGAGGAAGAGCAGGAGGTCCTCCTTATTAAGAATGTTTTTCCTTACAATTGGAGTGTGATGACAGACTTGAAAGAAAAAAAAAAGTGTGTTGATGGACAACACATTAAAAAAAAGAGATCCACTTAGCTGCCTGTTTCATGGTCAAGCTTTGGGAAAAAAATGTCCAAACAAGAGGAGAAGGAGAAATGACACAAGTTGTATAAAAATCTGTTTCCTGTTAAACCGAATGTTGCTGGATTTCTTTCCTATCTCACAATATATCAATATATTTATTGTAAGCTGTCGATGAGCTACATTTTCTCGAATGCATCTTGGAGCTGTTTAAATGCACAATATTTACTGTAAGCTGCTAAAAACAAAAGAGTTATATCATTAAGTAGCCTGGTGTCATGGTATTTGGTTTTGCCTTTGTTAAACAGGCACCACAGCAGATCAATCTGAGGCTCAAGAATGAGGTTATGTATTGAAGTTTTATTCACGTTACATTTAGTCCCATATGCTGACTTCATTCTTTACTCTCTTCCTGGAAAAAAATAGCAACAGATGAGAAAATTAAACACCAATTTAGATAAATTTCTTCAGTTTTGAACATTAGGAGAGATTTTCTAATGTAAGTACAGAACTCAACAAAATAAAGTGTTTACAATGTTGATGGAGTTGTCAAGAATTTTCTAAACCACAATATTTTTTCACACAGCTTATAAAACTGCTTCCTGCAGTGAGAAACTGAAGCGAAGTGAAAGGCATTTAATTGAGGGGACACTTCTTCGACCATCATGGCACATAAAACATCACATTGTTGTAAGGCTTTTTAGAGCCAAGAAAGGACGACATCCTCCTGGAGAGCTAAGACCATTAAACATGAATGATTTATTATCTCGAAATTAAATGGCACCATAAAGCTATTAAGAATTTAACTATTCAGAATAAGCTGGCCATCATCATCTTACATGAACCCTCAACATGAAATACAGCTGCAGTGTGTATATAATTTAGTTTATTTCAATTCAACTCAATTCTATTTAACCAAAGGGCTTCAATCATCAAAATATAATCAGTCGAAATACTGGGACAAAGCACAATAATATTATAAACTGTTACTTAATGAACTCAGAACAGAACCAAGATGCAGAGACGTTTCGAAAAAGCAAAAGATTTATTTAACAAAAAGGCACAACAAAAAACACCCTTACGGGGAAAAATTGGAAAAAACCCAAAATCTGTACAAAAAACACAAAAAGCCACAACGGCAAAAGTATCAACTGAAAATCACCCAACCGGGGAAAAAACTAGACTTACAATGTAGCTAGAACGAAAAACCAGGACTACAAAAACTCACTGGAAGGCAGACTCGAAAATACAAAATCACAGGCACAGGAAACAGCACGAGAGTGGGGAGATTTCTCAGGAACGATAGAACAAAGCACACGGACATGGACGCAATCGTCTCGCACAGAAGAGGAAGCCTAATTGTCAATGAAGAGCAGGTGTGTCTCGTGATCTTCGCTCCTGAGCCAATCAGCCCCGCCTCTCTGCACGGAAGCCTGCTGAAGGGGAGAGGGAGAGAGGGATTAACATCAAACCCACAAACAAAATCAGAACCATAACAATAAACAAAGACACAATATTAGGATTCAAATATATTAAGTGAGTAAAACACAGCATCCAGTATATGCCTGTATGAGTGTATTTGTGTATGTGTGTTTGTGCTTTGTCTGTCTTTCATGCTCACTTTGCCTCAGTTTGTGGCATGCAGATGTTCTGTTTGGCTTTGTTCAGCAGACTGGTGGCAAACTTCAAACTCCTATCATCAAAGACCAGGACGAGTCTGATGACTCATTCTCATCCCGTCGCTTTGCAGCGGCGTGATGACAATGGAGCTGTCTTTTTTTTTCTTTCAGCAAGGCTTTCTATCTATCCATTCTCTCATTTACTCCTATTCATCTTGAAGGCGGCAGGAGTCTCTCTCAATGGGCAGTCAAGAAGAGAAAAACACTCCACATAGGTCACCAGTCAAACAATGTGCCACATCAACGCATGAAGACATTGTGGAGTTTCATTTGGACAGCGTGGCCTTTGAGAAGAGTGAAGAGAAAACATGAAGAAGTTCATTGGTTGAGCACATTTAGAGCATTTAGTAGAATTTTGTTTGATGGAAGGTGGCTATAATAAATTACTTTTACATCAACAAAAAATGACATCTCTTTAACATCAGACATCCCTTTAACAGTGATAATTTCAATATGGCTCTTATTTTCAATCTCTATTACTTTAATTCTTTGCTGTATGTTTTGATCTATCTGGCTAATGAAGTGTACTGAGGTCAATGCAGTATGCAGATTCTGCACTTTAAATAAAATAGATTGGTTGTTTGATTGATTGATTGATTGATTGAAGTTCTAGCAGTTAGTTTGTAATTTTACAAAACTTGATATCTTTCAGCTAATTGTGCGGAATTTTTTAGTTTGCACCTTTACTGGTTGGCCTCTGTCTTATGCTATCGACACTTCCATTATGACACCAAATGACAAACAAAAAGAGTTAACAACTATTTTGTTACCAAGGCGGATCATTAAAATGGACACATGACATGCATTTATGGGATGGAAACAAACAGAACTCAGGTGTTCTTGCTCTGTTTTGGCTCAACATGTTTGAGTAGATTGTCAGCTACTAAAAAAGTTCATTATATCAACCTTAAAAAGTCATAATACAGTTCATTAGTGTTGTGCTGGCAGCTTGTTTCTGCTGCCCACAAATTTCCAAAAATATCAGTTCTTTTAGGTTTGAGATTATCAAAGAAAACTATTGAGATTTCAAGTCAGCACAGTGGAACCACTTTGTGATGTTTTTAGCAGCACAAAGATGTTATCTACCTCTACAAAAAATATGTGGATTTTGTGGAAGATACAAATCCATCATAGATATGTGGATTAGGAGTTAATCATTTCACTGACAACTGAGGAAATTAGATTTCTTTTTCCTTGAGATATCCACATCTTAAAGTGTAGCTGAAGAAAACAAAAAATCTGGTATTTTTAAAATTCTCCTCTTTTTTCTGGTCTCTTCTGGCAGTCGTTTCTAGTCAAACCAGTTCATCACTGGGAATTTAACACAAAAACATAATGTGCAGTTCATCACAGAAGTCACCAGCAGACTATCACACTGAGTGAGTCACTACAACACAGCTAATGAAGCTAAAGTGGTTGTGCACTGCACGTTTGTGTTTCTACTCCCCTGCACTGCTGCCCAAGGGCCTAGTTAATTATCTCCTTTGTTTAAAATTGTACTCACACCATCAAGAATGTGCTGTTAGTGGGGTGAATGAGCGGGTTGTGCTTGATCAATAAAAGGACTCCTGTTTAGCAGAAAAAAAAGAAAACCTTTGTCTCCAGTGTGTGTTTTCTCTGTTATTTTATCCTTCTGTTATTTGCTGTTAATCCCCAGACTGAATGATTGCAAAGTAACACATCTGCAGTGCTGATTTAATGTGACATAAATTGAAGGGGAACAATTACTTTATAGATCTTCATCAGTGGACTAGAATTCTTTTGTTCATTGTGGTTATTAAGGGACTGACGGCTGAATCTGTAGTCTCTTCAGTCCTCTGCGGTCCAGGGTGAAGTGTCATTCTGGGAGGTTTGTTGTAATTAGTGTTGGCCCACTGCAAAACCACATCCATGACTCTTGAGGGGACAGTGGGTATTGGGTGAAACGCGAGCCCTTTATATTAAAAAGCCACCGATCCAGTTTGAAACGTCAAACAGCAATTTGGAACAGTGGCGACCATACTTCCATACAGTACTAAGGTGGTAAAAATGAATTAATAAATAAATAAATTCATGACTTTGTCATATAATGGAAAAAAAACATCACAAAAATACAGAAAGCACAGGCTTACAGCCCAAACGTGTCAAATGTTAATAAGGGTTCACAGTTCTTAGAAGAAAATCAAAACAACTGGATCTAATTAGGGTTTTGTAGTTGAAGGCGTCAAAACAAAAAACATAAAACCAGCTTCAAATGCATATCAGAGAAAAAAACAGAGCTTTTCCTGAGTGCAGTGAAGGTATCAGGGTTTCAAACAGAAACTAACATAGCACCTCTGCTATGGCATCCAATTGATTTTTGTAAGTGATGGAGTTTTTTCCTCATTACCAGCCTTCTGTTTTATTGCTTTCCTGACTCTGGCCTCCTTAAAAGCCCATTGTCTAAGTTGTGTGGCCTGAAAAATAAAACAAAAGGGTCTTCTCTTTTCTTTTCAGCATAACCATGAGAGACAGGTTGGCAAACACCCCCATCGCTGTGTTCTTCTCCCGATAAATCTACAATTCTCAGTTTTATGTAGACTGGGTCTGTAGCAATAAAAAAAGTCTGTAGACCAGGTCTGGCGGCAAATTTTATAAAATGGAAAAACCAAACCCTAAAGTGCCAAAACTGTTCTCTAGCGCCACCTAGGCACACCAAAACAGCCACTGCAGCCCAGAGGAATGTTATAGAGAGACCAAACAAAAGCAGAATTGTAGAACTCATCAAGGCCTACAAATCATGCGCTGATACCCCTGACCTAAAATCTACAGGAAGTCCACAATTTGCTTTTCAAAATAAAATTGATGCTCAAAATTTCCCTTTGAACAAAATTTATCTCCTCCGAGGGCATAAATGGTAGCGGCTTCAAAAACTATTAGATCACTGAGGACACAGTGCTGATCAAAATGTCTGTGTAATTTTGTTGTTTTTCAAATTGTTTGGATTTTATAAGCCCTCAAAGTTTGAGTTGCAGATCAACTTTGTCTGCATCTTCCCATTAAAGTAAATGGGGATAAAAGGAACTTGTGTCAAACTGAGGCCCCTACAGTCTAAAGTATAAGTCTGACTGCTTTCAAACCTTTGCCGATGGAAAGAGAACAAAATTTCCTACTAGATTATGATAATTTGTGTAAGATTTGAAAAGTTTGTGGGATCTGTGAGGAGTTTCTAAAATCATTTTCTCACTTAATACACACAATAAACACCCATTATAAAATCTGAGAGGGAGCAGAAAAAAATATAAAACTAAAACTGTGATAACTCAAAAACTGTACAAGACCGCAAAATCATGTAAATACAAGATTTATAGATCCAAGTCTTGTGACTCATTTAAAATTTGAATAAAATCTGTAGCTCAAACTATGTTTGACCAATCTTAGCTCAAAAAGGTGTGGGTTTGATCGATTTCTCCATTGGATTAAATTTGGATTTCTCTGTCTGCCTGCATTTATATCTGATCACCACACAGCTGCCAGTACTCATGTCCATTACACTGACCTGATCACTAGGACATCCCCCGCTTTCAAAATAAAAGCCCACAACACTTTCAAAATAAAAGTTCTTGATTTTTGAAAATTGACCCAAAATACCTTAAAAATGATTGTCTATAGATCATTGTCATGTGACTCATTTAAAATTTGAATGAAGTCTGTAGCTCTTACTTTGATCAAGCAGTCCACATTCAAACAGGTGTGGGTTTGATCAATTCCTCCATTAATTTACATGTACATTTCTCTGTCTGCCTACATTTTTATCTGATCACCACACAGCTGCCAGTACTCATGTCCATTACA
>JAPZDY010000001.1:24216429-24228248 GCA_029783645.1 Ctenochaetus hawaiiensis | reverse complement strand
TTACATGTACATTTCTCTGTCTGCCTGCATTTTTATCTGATCACCACACAGCTGCCAGTACTCATGTCCATTACACTTTGACCTGGTCACTAGGTCATCATCAGCCTTTCAAAAGCCCCAAACGCTTTCAAAATAAAAGCCCTAAACACTTTAAAAATAAAAGCTCTTATTTTTTGGAAAATATTTGTTTCTCTGTCTGCCTGCTTACATTACTATTACCTTCACAGCTGCCAGTAGAGTTGTCAATCAATCTTTAAACAGGTATCATGGGGTCAATTAAATGTGGATCTGCAATTTAAAATGAATGAACTAATACTGTCTTTCTGCAGAAAGTTCTCATCTTCACACACCTGATACAAATTTCTCCATTGGATTGAATGTGGATTTCTGTCTGCCTGCATTCTTGTATGATCCCCACACAGCTGCCAGTACTCATGTCCATTACATTTTGACCTAGTCACTAGGACATCCTCAGCCTTTCAAAATAAAAGCCTCAAACTCTTTCAAAATAAAAGCTCTTGATTTTTGAAAATTGACTCAAAATACCTTAAAAATGGGAAAAAAAATGATTGTCTACACTTTAATGAAACAGATACCTACACCAATGGGCCAGAGTGTGAGGGCCCTACTAATGCTGCTTGCAGCTTTAATTTTGAAAGTATTTAATTTATGTACGGACACATGCGCAGGTGGCATGTGCACACGTACCTACAGACCCTCGAAATGTCAACTCATGCGAAAAAAAGAAAAATTAATACCGAATGTTAATACCGCTTTTTAAAGAAGTCATGTACTGCAAAACATTTATTTACAAAAGTTAAGGGAAAAGCTGTGTGTTTAGTTTATCAAACCAACAAGGATTTTTCACAAAACTTTACACATCCAGGAATGCAGCTGCCAAGGCAAGTTTTGTCATATCGCACAAAATAGCTCGAAACAGTAAACCATTTTCTGACGGAGAGTTTATTAAAGAGTGCTTGGTGGACTCTGCAGTGCAATATGTCCAGATAAAAAGGAGTCTTTTGAGGAACTTCCACTCTCCTGATGCACTGTAATGAGAAGGATTTAGGACATCTCAGGAAATCTGGAACTTCAGCTGCAGCATAAAGCGGTCAACTTCAGTGAACTTCATCAAGGCAAGAGCCTTGAATCACAGACAATTTGTTGCACTTCTGAAAGAAAGTGAGACAGAGCATCATGACACAGGCTACCACACAGCTGTCAGGTGGCTCAGCCTGGGCAAAATGCTAAAAAAAAGTATGGGACCTGAAAGAAGAGATTCAAGCCTTCTGTTTGGAGAAAGGAAATAACATTCCACAGCTGTCAGATGCTGACTGGATTGCAGACCTTGGTTTTGCTGTTGTCTGCACTAATGAATGAACTAAATGTCAAACTGCAGTGCAAGGGCCTTTTTGTGCATATAATGTACAGCTTGGTGAAGGCTTTTATGAGAAAGTTGCGGTTTCCTTCAAGCCAAATAAATGACAATATTCTCACCCACTTGCCAACACTGAAGAAGCCACACCTTCTGCTGACCACCTTCGCAGGTATTCATCCTTGCTAGACGTTCTGCATGGGGAATTTACAAGATGATTTCGAGACTTTAAAAGCGTTGAGAATGAAATGCACATGATTTCTTTCCCATTCACATACAATGTGGATAATGCACCCAGTGATGTTCAGTTTGAGCTCACTGACCTGCAGTATGATGCACTTCTGGCAGAGCACTTCAGGTCTGTCTCACTGCTTGAATTTAACTCTTCCCTCAAAGAAGAGAAGTTTCACCACATTAGGAGGCATGCACAGAAGATCCTAGTCCTCTTTGGATCCACCTATAAATGTGAACAGACTTTCTCAGTGCTGAAATTTAACAAATCCAAACACAGATCCTCCATCACCGATGCACACCTCTCAGCTGTCCTTTGCTTATCCACCTCAGATCTTCAGCCAGATTACAGTCCACTTGTTGAAGCCCAAAACAGACTTGTTTTTTCTCACTGAATTAGAAAAGTGAACAAAAAGACATCTAAAGCATTTGTTGCTTTCTGTATTTAGTTATTTAATTGCTTACATTTGCAAAACAACCATTCAGTATTTCTGAGTTCTCAGTCTGTTAAAATAAAACAACATACTTGATGTAATTTTTGTCTTCCTGTTTATGACTTGTATTTTTTACTATCTCCACAATTTCTTATCTTTATTGTACTAGAATGCCTTTATTCTTTTGATTACCTGTAGCATAATGAAAATCATATAATCTACTGCTCTTTACAGGTAGAGAAAATTAATATCGAACATAGTTAAGTTCAGGTTATCGTTGGTTTGACCCTCGAACACAGCTCAGGTTTCTCATGTGGCCCTTTGAAAAAAATAATTGCCCACCCCTGATCTAGCCAAAGTCTTTTTTTTTTCTTTCTTTGGAGTGTGTGTGTTTTGTGTGTGAATGTGTCTGGTCATAACGGGCCTTTTTTAAACCAAATTTTGCACATAGTGCACCTTTTGTATTTAAAGTGCTGAGGGGTCAGCCAGAGGTAGCTCTTCCTTAGACAAATACACAAAAAACACACACACACGCACACACATTGTAAGCCACATGCTCCTTTCTTTGAGGGAACCCATAAATGACTTAATACTTTGCCACATACTTATCCCAACCCCAATCTGATTCCAATCCTAACATTACAATCAATACACTTCAAATAGCCATCAAGACTCAAGGAGTCCTCCACTTTGGTCCCCACTAAACTATCGAGCATACCAGATGGCTTACATTGGAAACACAAACACACAGAAACTGTAAGCCTACCTGTTCGCCCAATGAAATGCAATATATTGCTTTTGGTCAGCGACAGACGGACTGCTGAGCCACGTCCAAACCAGCCGACAGGAGGACTGCAAGAGCTCCACAGAGACCAGCTCACTCAGCGGCCTGTCCGACGCCAGCTCCGGCGGGACCTCACCGGACTTCTGCCGCTTCTGCAAGCAGAACGGGGAGTCTGCAAGGGTGTACCGATCACACAAGCTGAAGTCAAACGACGGGAAAGTCATCTGCCCCGTCCTTTGGAAATACACCTGCCCCATCTGTGAGGCCACCGGGGACAACGCTCACACACGCAGGTACTGCCCACAAGCGGCTGCGACGGCGCTGCTGCGGTCCAACTGACAGAGGAGACCCACTGAACACAGACTGTACATAATTACAATGTTTTGACCATGTGTTCCTGTTTGGATTGTTGCCTTCACGGACTCTCAGTGTGTTTGCAGGGAAATGTTTCATGTTGGACGTTGTTTTTATTGTCATCCTGCTGTGGACACTCTGCTTTATCACAAACTTGTCCAGCGTTAAAAAAAAGATATGTTTTCAAAGCTTCAAAACACAGTGTCAAAAACGTGACATTTCGGAAAACTGAACCTGCAAATTAAAAAAATGGTTAGTTGCATTGTCTGTTGTTTGATTTGAGTTTGATTGATGGTAGAAACTTCAAGCTTCAGCTTAGCTGCAGTTTAACAGTTACAGATTTATACTGTCTTGCTATTTTACATGTTCCCCAAGGAAAAAAAAACAGTACTAACAAATTAATACACAGTAAATACCACACAGTATTGTCTGAAATGTGTTTGAGTAAGAGCACAAAATAAGAGCACCTTGAATACACACCAATTTAGTCAGTAGTTATAATCAGGAACAAAAGCATTTCCATTTAGTGTTCAGCAATTGCATGTGATGCTTTTTTTAGTTGGCAGAGAGAGTCACAAACAGCCTGTAAATGCATGTAAAGCTGTTGTAAAACAAGTCAAAGGTAGTGCCACAGAAAGCAAATCCCTTTTTAAGTTTAACTCTCATCTGAAAGAGGTCGTAAACAAACCTAGAGATCAGCTTTGCTAAGGATAAAGTCCAGACTCCTCAGGGTCCATTGTGGGCCTCCAGCATCAACCTGCAGTTTTATCCAATAAGAACTAAAATTGATCTGTCTCTGTTTTAGAACAAAAGAACTTTATTTTCATCCTCAAATCAATTTTTGTTTTCTAAGACAGTGGATACTTGATGATTCGTAACATTATTCATAAATCATACTGTGCTCAGTTTCATATCAGCAATCATTCAGATGGTGTATGGGTAATTTTAGCAGTTCACACTTTGAATACTTGGTCAGATTTGAGTTTTTTTTTTTTTTTTCTATGTCTTGCGTCGCTCCATCCCTCAAAATCAGTCACCAGGGAAAAAACATCATCAGTGTGAAAAGACAGATGATGATTAGATAAGTGGGTCGAGTGTGTGTGTGTGTGTGCTTGTGTCAGTATGTAGTGAGTGTGATGTGGTGCTGAGGGCGGGCTGGTAAAAAAAAAAGAAGCTGTATTCTTCACTATCTTTCGTCCAAGGCGCCGTTTCTGCTGACATAGTGAAATATTGATGTGGAATAAATTCTCGCCTAATTAGAGAGGCTGAATTAATCAGGAAGCGTTTAATTAGCAGAGTTTTCTTTTCAGTTGAGGGGAGGTTTTGATCTGAGCCATATGGCTGGTCCCTCTGATGTGCCGGGGTCCACAGGCTTTTAAATATGAATTATTTTTGTTGGAAACCTCAATGAAAATGAGCCATTTGGTGACAGGGTGTGTAATAGACAGGGGTTAGTATGGGACACTCGCTGTGCCGGGGTCATTAATCAAGAAAAGTAATGTATTACACAACACTTGTTAGTTTAGAAACAAAGTATTGTGATACTTCTACTAGTTATGTAAAAATAAAAGAAAGAATGAAATAAAAAGGGCTCATCACAATACTTACAATGCTTTAGTCGAAGCCAAAGATGAAGTCCCCATGTTTGCCAGTTAATAAACATTCTGCAAGATATGAAGTTTGGATCACAACAACACTTATCAGGCCTTTTGGCACCTTGTATATTGGTACCACGTGCCATGTCAACAATCCCATTATGGTTAAGTCTTTATTTCACAGGTTAAATGTCGACCATGTGGTAGTCCTGAAGGAAAAGTCAGAAGACTGTCAAAGTCTTCAGCTTTTCTCCTCTGCAGATTACGAATATCTATACAAATTACATTATGATCCATAATTTGATAGCTTGGTAAGATAGTTTAGATTGGACTAAACTGGAGATATACAGATAGACCAAAAAAACTGACACAACTGTAGAGCAGCACTGCTATCATTTTGTAAAAAACAAACAAACAAACAGCAACAAAACTATTTCCCCTTGCCTATTTTGCTGCAAACTTCTCCTCAGGCAGTGTTCTTACTGGCTGTATCTTACCAGATACTTAACCATAAAGGTTTCTCACAGAGTCGTGGTTCAAGAACACTTATACTGACTGACTTAGAATAACACACTGTCAGAAATACGGAGAAGAGGCAAGGTAACACATTCTCTCACCACAATGAACATGTCAACTGTAGTTCATTCTTCTCATGTCATGAAACTAGCGGCCCAATGTCCCTCAGCATGCACAGCGATGTCTGCCTGGTGTGAAACAACTCTCAAGACTGTTACTGCTGCTTTTTTTTCCTGAATAAATGACAGGCTTCAGTGTTAGCAAAGCGTTTTGCTTTATAAAACACCTCCTGTGTCTTAAGGTGTTACATAAAATAAGGCATTTTCTAGGCAACCTATTGAAAGAAAATGAAAGTAGAGAGATCCAATTAATATAATTTGAGCAGCAGTGTTGTGTATGATCATACAAAAGCAGAAGTGAATGAAATAACATGGAACAGATTTGAGGGATTTTACAGTAGGAGGAAATATATAAGAATACTTGTGACTTTAAATCCTCTCACAGGTGTTTGGCAAAACAATCATGAATGAGAAGGCAGGCATAAACAACAACACATGACATTTAAAATTACCTTCTACAAATCTGCGACATACATCATCATGTCAAGAAATCATCTCAAATCACAACAGCCACTCATGAATCACTTTGAAGGTTAATATTACCCAACACGTGTGCGTATTTCTTAATGTGCAAACTCACAGTGTCATCGGCCGTTTGTGGATTTGATTGATGAGACGTTCAAAAAAACAATCTGCCCTACAATCACCGGCCCATCAATGATAAGTGGCATGAAGGAAATAAAGATGGCAGAGCAGTCAGCGATGAAATTCATGAGTTTGGATTTAAGTAGCTCATTGACGTATATTCAGAAACAAAGAGATGACTCACGCTGCATTAGCAGACATGTAGGAAATTCTTATTCTCATGTATATTTTGTTTTTCACTCACAATGAAAGCCAGAGTGCTGCTGTTCAGAGTCAAAAGTACTGTCAGCTTTTTATTTATTAAAACTGTGTAATGTCTTAGATACCTCAGGTATATTTTTGAATAAAGCCTGTGCAGGTGGTGCAATAAATGTTGCTGTTGTATTTCCGAATTTCTGTCTATCTCACAATAATCCATGTTTCCCACAGCCGAGCTTAGCAGACATGCAGATTTCCTCTTTAGCTATCAGTGATTATATTTCCTGTCAGTTGAGTCTTAGTCCAAAAGTTTTTGTAAATAATTTCTATCAGCTGATTTTATCACTTTTGCTCCTTTTTTTCTGCCAAGGTTGTATAAGAAAAGGTCAGCATGGGGAGCTTGAAAAAGCACACAGGATGAGGTGAAGCTGGACATCCATCTCCAGAGCTGAACATCAGACTTTTAGATTTACTGCAGTGAAAGTTGCTCTCTCAGCACACATGTCAAAAAAGTTTTTTTTTTTTTTCTCCTGGTTGTCCTTCCTCACATGCCCACAGATTTTTACTTAAGACAATGTCACATACAAAACAACAAAAAAAGGATTCTGCAGTTTACAGAAAATTATAAAAGTATCAGAAATTGATGTTTAAAACATTACAAATATGGCGCAAAAAGTAATAAGTGATGGCTTATCATGACTTGGCTTGTCATCCGGCTCTCCAGACAGTTTATGGCTTCAAACTCCTTTTTCGTGACTTTGAGATAATGAAGAAGTGTTTCCTGCCAGCTCTCTGTCAATAGACATCATTCATGCTAGAACAAAAAGAAACTCTCCTTGTTGATTAAGTACAGTCGGGCCTTGTTAAATTCTTATTCCTAGAAAAGAAACATTTGATAGATGAGACAGGAAGTTCTATTTGAATAGGCCTTCATGTACTGTAAAGATTATTAGACGCCAAACCCTGCACAGTGGTTTTTAATGCCACATAACATGATTTAATCAGACTTTTACAAAAAAACAATTTCTAATTGAAACGACTGAGTATGTTGCATTTCCATGTGCAGCAAATGTCAATGTAAATTTGAGAATGCCGGCATCCATTCCAGTCCTCTGCGGTGTTTTGGGTGCTTTGATGTAGTGCAATGTGATGCTATTGAACTCAAACTAGCATAAAAGCATTCACAGTTTGACTCAGAAAGTAAATATGCCAGGTTTTATTAGCTGGATAGCTAACAGTAGCACACACTGGCTGCAGCCTCCTGCGGCTGACCTCTGACTCCTACTGATAGGAAACAAAAAGGCAGAACATTTTTCACTACTGGGGTAAATAATCTATCACACCGGCATCAACCATACCCTTCAGAGTTGTAATCTGGCAGCGTATGTATATGTTGTTACCTGTTTAGATAACAAGCTGAGAGAGGAGAATTATCACAGCTGCTCAGCTTGCAGGGTAAATATGGCTCTGTTTGTTTGTCATTGGGATCTGTCTGTTTGCAGTGTTAGGTCATTACTTTAGTAGTTCAGAACTGTATGTGGATAACCGCTTTGAAAAGTTTCCATGACTGTGGGTAATTCAAGGTTGATTAGAAAAGATTTTAGGCTCTCATATAAAATTTAGTCTGAAGGGCGAGTGGATTTTGGCTTAGCAGCTCACAATGGTCTGATGATTATCTTTGTTTTCTGTATTGTATTTTGGCACTACATGATTACAGAGCCTGTTGTTTTTTTCCCTTTAAATATTAACAAGACTACAACAGAGTCTGTATTCATTTGAATCATAAAGGTGTATAAATATATGCATGATTATAGTTTAATGTTGCTGAGCCGGACGGAGGTCTGCACTCACAGTGAAACTGACAGTATCAGGACGGTTTTAAACAGACATTTTACAAGAAAAACAGACTTCCCCAGGGACAGAGAGAAAGCTGCTACTATCAAATTGTTATCTACACTTCTTCCTCTGCGTTTTTCACATCATTACATGGGAGTCACAACAGTAGAAAATACAGATACTGAGACCAGCTTTGATATGTAACATCAAAACCCGGTTTTGTAGTATTTGATATCCAGACGTTACGACCCAAGGGTGATGTAAACAGAGTCGCTGTCTTTCGGCATCAACCCAAGCACAAAGATGTGCACTAGATAAATCAAACATGCCACTCAGCCACCTGTCTCAGACAAAATGGCCAGTTTACTCTGCTCTTTGTTATCATCGATGAGCACAGGGAGGCAAGGTCCTGGCTCAAGTGAACTGCCAGGGATCTCTTTTGTTGCCTGGGGGAAATGTGACACTGATGACTGAGCAGGGAAAGCGATATCACAGTCTCCTCTTTAATCCTGTTTTTCACTGCTTTACCATTCGGGAAGTATCACAGGGACGATGTTGTCGGCCACATCTCCCATCATCAAGCCATCTTGTCACACCAAAAGTCCTCGGATTGGTAATGCACGGAGATCCAAGAAGCAAACTGAAAGAATATGGATTTGTGTCTAATGCCGTAAAGCTTCGGCTAATGGATTTTCAAACACACGCACACACACATATATAACACCATGTATATATGTGTGTGTGAGAGAGAGAGAGAGAAACAGAGTGAGAGAAAAAGAGATATAAAAATATCTTCCTCCACTTGGTTCCTCACATCTGATTTACACTCTGTAATACATAGTTAACACCAAGTAATTGAGCATCACTCAGATCTGAGGGTGGGGGGTGGGGTGGGGGGGTTTATGGTGTCATGGGTGTACAGTATGGATCAATAACACTATCAGCTCCTCACACCTGTATTATGGGCTGCAGGGCAGTAAAAAAACCCTCTTCTTTACTGTTCTGTCAAAGTCTTGGTGGAAAAATGCAAAGACTCCATCCATTTTAATTGGTTTTCTCTTAAAAAAAAAAAAAAAAACCTTGCACGTTCGATGGTAATAATGAAGAAAGTGACCCAGAAATCAATGCGAGAACAGATACTCGGGTAAGTAACTTGACTGAGGAGGTTCTTTCTTGGACACACAAAAGAGAAATGGGTGGCAGCGATGTAATCAAACAAGGTCAGTGAAGGGCCATATATTTCTGGAGCAGAATGGAGTCTGTCACTGGTTTACTAATGGGCTCTTGACTGAGAGCAGACAGGGTGGGGAGACCGGACCGCAAGACTAATTTCTTTTTAACCAGCAGCCAGCAGCTCTGTGTGCATCTGTACAAAACTGCAATTGTGGTATTGATTTTATTGGATTCTGAATGTGATGCACACAAAAATTTCAACGCCGTAAGATTATTCCCTTTTCAGTTTAATTAGAATGAGTGTTAAGTACTTTTCTAGGTTCCCCGTTTTTTTTCTAGCTGTTTACCAGAAAGGTCTCCAACTGTTCTGTGATTTTACGAGCAGAACAAAGTGAACCACAATGGCTGCTGTTTGCGATTTACAATTTGATCTGAAATGGAGCCAGAATAGTCAGTAACTTCCCCTCGGGAAATGCTGCTAGTTGAGTAGCTTGTGAAATCAGCCTTGATATCACCCCCCCCCGTGTGTGTCCTAGCACCATATACAACATGCAGCGTGCAAACAAGCAAACAGTCGTGCTATGCATATTTTTATGACACAATCTTGGCAGGCGGAGGCACGGAGCACGTCAGAATATGGCCCTCGCCCAAAGCAGAGTTCCTGGAGAAATTCCAGCAGAGCCAGAATCAATCTATTGCCAGCTGTTGATGATCCATGGCCTAATATAAGGATCATGAAAATACAAATAGAACCAACTGTAGATGGGAGATGAGATTTTCTTTCTTATAAGTTAGATAGGGGAAAAAATAAATAAATAAATGTAGATTTAGTTTTTCAGCAGTGAAAATGATTCATGATGATGTGCAGACGTCTCACAAATGCAGGAACCATCTGTACAAAAATGTATTTTTCTTTCATTATTAACCCTCTTCAAGTGCTTGATAAACAATAAATGATCACATGTAAGCATTCATTCTTTTAAACACAAATTCCATTATGTAGCTTTGGGCTCATATAAAGTAAACCTTTGGATATTAAAAATAATAACTTTAGTTTATCATAATGATACACATCATTCAGAAACCTGACCACTTATTGAGGGAAACTCTCACATCAGTATCAGTATTCTCTTGATTTGTGTCCACATGATAGTGTATTAAAGCAGTACTCCTGCATGTTAGTGATCTAATATGAGTTCCTTTTTCTTCTTATGATTCAAGATCATGTAATTATGAGGAAGTAGACGAAAGGTTTTTTTTTACTCTTTACTTTCAAAAGACTCTTGAAAAGTGAGTTTGGTGGCAAAAAGAAACACCTCTGAAGTTCAGCTCAGAGAATCCGGGTCACAGAATGAAGTTCTGACCACTGAAGCCCAAAATTAAAGCACATGGTGGAACAGTGTGGGAGCAGCTTATTTCATGGACTAGCAGCAGACAGTTTCAGGACTTCCTACTGACTGGAGAGCATACTGTGTGAGTGTGTGTGTGTGTGTGTGTGAGTGTGTGTGTAAGTCTGTGTGTCTGTGGCAGCAAGCTGTTCAAACGCCCTTTTTCCCTACATTTCCATCTGTCACAGTCTGCTTGGTTGCTGTGGAAAAGTATATATCACTCAACAGCAGTTGCAGAGGATTCACTTGTTATCAGGTTCACACCTGTCCAACAAAATCCTCTAAGTGGAAAGTGACCATGGCCGAGCTGCAAAGATCAGCTCAGTAAATGACTTCCATTGCTCTTCAGTGCTGTTGTATTTTTGTTAAGTTATCCATTCTGAATTATTTTAAATATGCCCTTTGTTTTTTCAGCAGCATAGGGAAGGAAACAACAATTAATTGACCATGCATTGTTTTCTGCTGCTGCATTTATTAGGCGGGGTTCACCACATGCTGTGTAAGTTAACATAAATCCCTCTGACTGAATTCCCTAAACTACTTCATCCGTTGGAATAATCCTTTTCGATTGAATAATTCAAGAGAGAGCTGACTGTGCAATGTTTCCAATCAATCCCTCACACAAAATGTTTTGTTCATTCAGCAATCGCCTCTCTCGAATTTGTTGACCTCGCGCAGCACATGTAGCAGTCATTTTCTACCTTTCACTTTCACTTTCCAATCTCAGGTCCAATTTTTCATAATTACTACTACCCACGGCTCGCCCTTGCAAGGAACCTTGAAATGTTAAGAGCCCAGAGTGAGTTTGGCCTTTACTTTTAAAGCAGCTCAGGTGAATATATGAGAACTAATGAAAAATAAATGGAATAGTTAATGTTGTTCGTACATTATCTTTATTGACATTATACACTGATACTTTCCATATACATCAACCATTCTGTTCTCAAAAAACAGGACGATCTGACCTTGTGCGACATAACATATCAGTCCCTCCAGGAATTCGCGATGTTGCGATCGCAACAATTAACGCAAATTCAACCAATCTCCGTAAATTCTGCGCGACCTTGCAATTTTGTCCAATCACCGCCACTTTTCCGCAATTTTGGCCAGCCTCCAGTGAGTTCCACCAATCATAGCAGTCCCCAGCACGTACGTCACCCAATTCACTTCCTTGTTTATGGTTTGAAGATGCAGACATGTGCCATAGTAATGTCTCTCACTTACCAACAAA
>JAPZDY010000001.1:24184116-24200421 GCA_029783645.1 Ctenochaetus hawaiiensis | reverse complement strand
TGCACAAACGAAACAACCTGGAATAATAACTGCTTTTAATAGAACGCATTGTGTGTAATTGGTGTTTATTTATCCAGAACTGAATCAAAAAATGGCACTTGAAGACATTTTCTTGTAACACAACATCAACAACAATGGGTCTTTAAGTTTTTATTTTATTAATGTTATGATCTTTTATTATGTATTCATTATTTGCAGAAAAAAGACATTTGTTTGCTGGGTTTTTTTTCTGGCATCATCAAATTCAAGTCATGCACAAAGCCTTTTGAAATTAAATCAACTTTTCAACTTCAGTGTCTTTATTTGCCATACGTGGAATGACTGCAATGAAAGGAGATATTACAAAATAAATTCATTTCTCAAGCTCTTACTGCTCATCCAATATGTCAAGATACACAAGTTAATGAGTACATGTGACATAAAATGATGTTAAAGTTTGAATAATAATAAGATACAACAAGCCTATAGACACATTACATTTAGTAAGTAATGCTTTTGAAGTTTCACACAGCGTGAATGAGACTTAAGTGAAGCTCACCTGTTTTTCTGGAGAAGATTGAATTGTGTTTACATCCATTTCTACCTGTTGGGTGCAACATTAGATCCGACATTAGCTGGGATTACAATGAAAAAAAGAAACTAAAGGTGTCACTGTATTTTGATGAGTGAGTGCATTTTTTTAATACTTTCAAAGCAAAAAAAATGGAAGCAAAATGGTTCCGACCAGGCAAATAATGAATGAAAAAAACAAAGGAATCAATTTCACATCACAGTTTCATAAAGATAGTCTGACATCAGATTATCCCACACACAAGCCATCCTCCAATCCAAGCTGTCAAAAAGAAAGTGAAGTATAACATAATGTATTTACAGCAGACATATTATACTTTGAAGGAAAATGACTCAGGTGTTTCTGACTTGGTGGCTCTGCACCATCCTTTCCACCTCCACCCTTTTAGAGCTGACCTTTTGAATATAGTGTAGTGGCTTTAGTTGAACAAAGGTCAGCTGCAAAAGATGCTGTGCCATAAGCTGTACAAGGCTGCGAGGGGCCCATAAAATATTCATCAAAGTTTGTTTCTATGATTTTGCTAATTCTGCTTTTTTTAAAATGTAATTATTTTAGTTAAGAAAGAAAGACACTTTGCAGTTAAATATTTTAAATGCACCAAAGTGCAAAAGTAAAGATGAAACACTAGCTAAACACTGAGAACTTTTTCCACGTGGTGACATCAACCGTTTAAGCAGAATAAGAGAAAATCCATATCAGGAAGTTTTTAGAGTGAGGGAGATGTAGCAACACATCCATCATGGCAGCCAGTGAACCCGAAGGCTAAAATCAACCTGATCTGAGTCAGGATGAAGAGCTGGAGTCTCAGAAGAGGTTAACTGACAGTGAAGCTCATTAGAAAGAGCAAAAATATGTTTTATCAGCCCTCCTACTTCCCTTTTTTCTTCATTTGCCGAGTTTGATAAGGCAGACTGACACACTGGATAAAGATGTATGCAGGTTGGAGCTAATCAATTAATTGAATCTAAAAATTTGGTTGAGTGCCACAAAAGTCTTTTTGCACATGCGAGTGTGCAAAAGCATGTGCGCCAGTGCTTCTAAAGTATTTTATCTGTGAATTACTTCTCTGTACTTTTAACGGCCGCAGTGTGTTTCCAATGGGCCCAAGAGTCTATTAGCACTCAGTTTCAATTACCAGCACTCTAATGGATGTTGACACCGAATCTGGTCCACTTGCAAATCCGGGAAGCTCACCTCTTCAGATGAGCGGGGACGTCTCGTCAGCAGCTGCAGCAGATGCTTTTGAGATTCAGTGTGACAGCACCAAACCAGATGGTGTGTAGAGTCTGACCTGCATCTCAGGAAGTAAGAGGACATGGTTAGAGGCTGGAAGTCGTGACAGAACTCGCAAAGAGCTGTTCAGATTCAACACATTTTCCTTTTTTTTCCCCCTTTTTTTAGATTCAACACGAGCAGCACAGCAGGCTCGACCACAGCTCTGACATTATTGCCTTTCCAATTACCTGCCTGATACTGCAAGTGCAATTGGACATTTAGCTCTTGATTGAGCGATAGTATTGTCTTAACTTGTCCAATCTAGTTGCAAAAGTTTTTCAGACAATAGATGAACATTCAGAATACTTTACAATACATGTAGAAAAAAAATGTTTAAGACATAATAAAGCTAAAGAATTTCCGCTGTATACTGGGGAGTTTTTATTTTTATTTTTTTGCATTTGCAAAGCAAAACACTCCTTAAGTTGATATTTAACGCTTGGCTCGACACCATCACTCCTGTCTCTGCGATGTTTTCTGCTTATACAAAGTACCTGCAGGACCTTGAAACACTTGGCCGAAAAATATGTAGACTCATATCAGACCTTGCTTTGTGTAAATGCATTTGAAATATATGAAACATAAAAGAAAATAAATATTAAACATTTGTCAAGCCTAGCCGGAAAGTAGCTGCAAACAAACTGCCCTATAGACTATAAATACTGTCAGGCACTTTTGGATACTTATTTGAGTTAGGTGATTGACAGGCACTTTCGCACCCTCAAGCAAAATAAAATAAGGGTGAATCAGCCAGAGAATCCAATTTTCTGTAAGTTTGACACACAGCAGAGCTAATGGCATCTGATGTCTCCAGAAAAGCCACAGCTAGACACCAAAAAAGAGGATGAAAAGAAAGAGAACTTTGCTTAACTTAGGAGTTGCTAATTAAACAAACAAAAAAAAATACAATGCAAGAAAAACAACTTTTCCATTATGTAATCCACAACACTTGCTGACAGAGAGTAACACTGTGAGCTCACAGACAGCAAATCTATCAAGTATTTAAGCAATCAATTCAGATGGATCACAGAAAAACTGCAGATGAGTTTTACTTCCCAGGCATAATGATTTTCTCCTGAAGAACCACTTCTTGCAAGACGAAGAAGTGTCAAATTGGTCTGCAAGTGTCATAAAGTTTGAAATGCTTGTTTTCAATTCACCACCTTATTCATTACTTCACTGTATTTAAATTCTAAGAAACAGATAAACACTAACTGAAAAAAATGTCCATTTACTGACAGAAATACTACTTTTGCTTATAAAGGGATTTATTCGTCCTTGGACAACCCGCGATTACACAATGTAATGAGAGTTGTGGTCCTTTATGTTACAAACATAAAAGCAGCATGAAGGACTACACAGATAATACATGGACAAAAGAATGTGAAAAAGAAAAAAGAGAGGAATAATATAGTTATTCATATGCATGGCCTTTATGTGTACACTTGGGAAATAATCTTATTTATTTTGCTTTGAATTCGCATCAGCTGGAATGTGAACAGCAGCAACAAGAAAGTGATGATAAAACGTTCAACATCTTCACATGAGAAAACCACTAATGATGATATTTTACACCTGATAAAATATGCAATCGAACTCGTAAGACTCACTTGTATTTTTAACACCTGCATAAATGTGATGGTCCTGGTATTTGAAATAAACTGGGTTCATGATAATGATTCAGCAAACTCACATCTGCACTCAGTATGCAGCGCTGCGGCGTGTTGACTGTTGACTTCTGTCAGACTGCACGTCAGCAGCTTCAGGATGCTGCCGTGCTCCCCGTGAGTTCTGATCAAAGCGATGAAAAACTGCTCCTGTGGCATCATCACCTTGACACAAGTAACACTCATTTCACAAGGCCAGAGTTAACACCTGAACGTCTCACACACATCCACACACACACACCTACGTGCTTGTGTGTTAACAATTGAGGTCATCATTGATATAATGCGTTCCGTGGCTGGTGGCTCTAACCTAAAAAGGGCTAAACTACACCACTTCTACATATCAAGGTGTGTCAACCCATCATGGGTAAAACAAATGAGCCTGTGAAAATAATTGCATAACGTCTTTGAGCAGAAAACTGTGTTATAATACAGGGTGTGGATATTGAAAGATGTGGATTTAGCAAAAAGCATGATTTAATGCAGGAGACTAGCAGGATTTAGTATGGGAAGTCAAGGATTCAGGTTTTTTTTTTTATTGGGCTAACAAATACTGGAGACTTAAATCGTTACATCCCATCTCATCCTCTAAATCTTTACTTTTTTCCTCAGTTATCTCTTTGAAGAACTGTGAACTGAACAAAATGTTCTCATGTTTCAGACAGTTTCCTCCTGAAGGTCTGAAACTTATAGCAGTTCTCTGAAAAAAACTGAAGTACAAGGTTACACACACACACTCACACACTCTCACACACACACACTCCCTGCTTGTCATGCATTCCTTTACATCTTTCAGATTCTTGCTGTAAGTGAAAAAAGGCTCAACCTGTCACACTCACTGGCAGTAGTAATTTTTTGTAAATGTGGATTTGAAGCTGTGATCTTCTAATACGTGTTGAGCTGTAATAACAGGCTTACTGAGTGTGTAGCTATACATCCCTGTCAGGCCTTGTGAGGACATAAAATGGAAACTAAAATGGCCACAAAGTGGCAACTAAATGGTCAATTAGCAGGATGCAAATGCGAGAAGATGCTGAAACCTGTTCCTTCTGTTGGGCTCGTCCAGTGTCAGGGAGTTACTTTGCATTTTTCTCTGAATGTCGTTTATGTAAAAGATGATTCTGATGGAAAAGAAAAAGCAAACTTGAAAGCAGTAACGCATGAAGGACCACAGTCTAACCCACGTTTGTTGTTTTTATTCACTGGGCAGAATAAGATCATCAAACGTGATTATTTTGATTGATCAAGCTGCAAAATAGATGCATTATAATCGACATAAAAAACCCACAGACCCTCCTTACCTGCACATGCTGCAATGCTAATGCTGCCAAGCTCTCATCTCTTGACACGAGGACAGGATCAATGGTTTCTCATTACATCTGTTTGGTTTCCATCTTTATAGATTTTTGCTGCATGAGCTGCTCATGCTGACTGTAGTTGTGTGGGCCGCTGAGTGTATTCGGCACTGACGTGTTATTTTGAGCCACACTCAGCTGCGGCTATTAGCTTTCGACTCCGGGTCAACTCGATCACTATGACTGACAGGATGTTGACAGTGGCAAACTGATCAATACCCCTGTTAATATGGGAACTTTATCGGTGTGTAATATTGAAGGACTTCAGTCAGCTGTTTATGTTTAACACAATGTCATCTGTTTTTTGCCTCTAATGTTTATCTGAATCCCTCGTGTGTATCTGCTGTGTTTCCCTGCGTCTGTCAGCCAATCACGGACTGAGATATGCATGCATACACTCACATTACAAACGGTTTTCTCCTCATTCCTTAGTACCACTGCAATGCAAATACAGCACTTCAGGCAATTTATATTAACATATTAGTGCTCCTCTGGTATGTTTACAGTACTGTTCTTCACGGGTTATTTCCATTTCTCATTTCCTGGCTGCAATCCTCTCACATTCAAGCTATTCTGGTAGGACACAATGCATACAACATGACACTCCGAGACAGTTATTGCTGTCATGTACCTTTGAGGGAATCATAGCTCCTCTCCTGAGGGGAATAATTATATTATTGTTCAGTGAAGCCGCTCATCAGGTTGGTGAAGGATGTCTGCTGTTGCTTGCTGCTTGTTGGGGTCTTTAATTAACAGGCTGAGATTAGAATTTAAATAAATACCAAATGGTGTGCTTATTATAACGAGAATAATTTAAGGTTTTAGGCAAATACTCAAATATTCAGAGATGGACTCATGCCACTGGGAAAAATAAGTAATTTAGAAACTATTAGTTTAAAATGAGTACATTATCAGTGAGCTAGTGAGTAGTAATTCTGCAAAGAACAGTCTTTGTTTAAATCTATATTCACCATTAAGGTGATGCATGCAGATGGATCACACTGTAGATAATTAAGCACTGGCTTGTTGAATTGTAGGAAATACGTTCTTGATGGCTTTTTTTGAAGGGAATGTTAAAATTACCCCCGAAAAAATGTTATTAGTTCTGATAAAAACTCAAAGCTGTTTCATTGCTGCTGAAGGAATTTAATTAAAAAAAAATAAGTCTTTCTGGCAGCACAGATTGGGCCCTTTTTGCTGAAATGTGCTGTTTTTGTTGTTGTTGTCCTTCTTTCTCAGTTCACTGGACACACAGATGATCCGCACCAATACTCAGCAAATCTAAAAAATGTATCAAGCTTGAGGGAAGCGAAAGGAGAAAGTATAGAACATGTTATAAAAGTTTCATGGACTCATGCATGCTGTGCATTTTCAACCCATGCCGTATCACAACAGTGACCCGTGTGTTTGCCTCTTGTGAAAGATTAATGGAAAACCTCCCCGGCATGTCAATCAAGCCTCAGCCAAGGACATAAACATGCATAGATGCATTAGAGTTCTATATTTATTCCCGAAGATGAAAAACAGAGACAGAAAATATGTTTTTAGCCAAAAGTTAACTGTCTAAGACGAACTTTCCCTTCTGAAAGACACTTCACTTTTTAAACAGTCAGATCACATAATGCACATTATTTAAGCGTATCTTTTCTATATTACATAAGGCTGTGGGAAGTAGGAAATGATTGAGGTCTGATTATAATGTCTTTAACCTTTAAAGATATCTGCATGATTGCACTTCCACCTGCACTCTAAGTGTAGTTTTGAGGCTGTAAAAAAAAAAAAAACATAAACTTTTTAAATGAATGCTATATGGAAAAAAAAAGGTTGAGCTTATTAAAAATGCTCAGAGAAACATCAGCAGATCTGTTTCTCTGATAAACTGTGTAGATTTACAAGCTGACAGAGGTAGTAAACAAAGATTTTTTTCAAAAGTTTTTGCTGTGCATGATTACGGACGAGAGAAGAGAGGCAGAAAAGCAAATACAATTTTACCTTCATCACAGAAGGATTCAGAGAGAGTCTGCACACTGAGCAGGACTCCTGGTTTTAGTGGGCAGCTCCTTCAACACTGCAGAGCATGTTTGTGGGATATATGGCTGTTTGGGTTAACATGGAGGCAGAAACTGCAGAAAAAGTAAAAGAAAACAAACACCTTGATTGAAGCCTTGAGCACCGTAAGGAGCATTTTCTTAAAAATTCATGCATTTTTTACTTATTAGGGAGAAAAAAAAGCTAAAGAATCAGAGGTAACAGTATTTTCCATACGAGGTCAACACACAAGTGCTGCCTCTAATTGGTGTTTTGACTGGAAAATCTTGCTTAAGTAAGTCAATTTATTTATCCGCCAAAGTACATTTTGGTCGTGACTTTTTTTTAGACCAGCAGCTAAATCTGTTTGTTTGTACATTCAAACCATCTTTCTTTTATTTTGTCTCAGCAAAGAGAAGATGTCACCTAATCAAATTGAAGCCAAACACGGGAGCTTTAAACAAATCAGATTTGAGGCACTCAGTCTGGTCCCTCATATCCAATTATAAACTTTGAGAAAACTTCCAAAACTTCACATAATGTCTACGCATCTAGATCACTGCATAATAACTTCTGTCTCTCCTGAGTGTCTAAAAACATTCTGCAGGAAACATCCAGTATCTAATGTTTTCAAACTGAAGATGTTTGATGAAGAAGATTCAAGGTGACTCAGCGGTCAGATATACTGTCCGTTTTGTTGCTAAAGCCAAAAGTATCCAACAAACATGGCAAACATTTTCATCTCACTTTGATGCTGTGTAACAACTTTGTGCGCCACCTATTTATTTGATCAAATCCAGTAACTTATTCTCAGTTATTTCTTAACATTGTTGTACTTGAACCTTCAGTCTCTAAGGGACATAAGGTGCTGGATAAGTTGGAGGTCTTGGCTATAAACTATTTTTGTAAAAAATGTACTATATGTTCACCATGTTGAACCTCCGCTTTGTTGTGATGTTATAAAACTGCTAAGAGAACAACGTGTGACATTGTGAGAGCTGCAGTTTCCAAGTTATGTGACAGATCGTTGCTGTAAACATCCTGCAGTCTATACCGGTTCCATATGACTAAGGTTTTTTTTATGAAAACAGCCTTCCTCTGCTCTCTGTGACCCACTTCAGGTCCCCAAAGTGAAATTTTATGTCGGCCAGTGGTTGGTTTAAAGTTCTTGTTCGGGTTGGATGACAAAAATGCCCTTGAGAAAGTTGCTGAGCAAGATGTTGGTGTGGTTGCTATTAAAGTTTTAAAGTTCATAAAAAAAAAGTTCCCTGACATTTTCAGAAGTCCTTCAACGTCCCCTGTTCACAAAATTTGCAGAAAAAAACAAGGGAGTAACTACTTAATAACCAAAAATTCTACATGAACATTATTTTTTAACACCTTCCCTTGAATCCACGGGGCTCTTTTCTCTCCCTCGGTGGGTAAACTGAAGGTGTTGAAGGTGACATTCTGTTTTGAGCCTGTGGAGATTATTTAGGTTGTCTTCAATAAAAGGATTTGACAGGATTTGTGTACATTATCCACTCATGCTGATGTGTGTGTGTGTCTGTTTCCCATATCAGTGTGTAATCTCATCTACCCCAAAATGTAAGCCTTTTTCCATTAAGATTTCCAAAATCTGATTTCTCTCCATGACTTTCTTATGACACATCAAATAACCTGAGACTTAAAAAAAATCAGAACAACTATAATTAAGCAAAGCTAGCAGCTGCTGATCGGTTGGACTTGGACTGCAGAGACGGGTCCAGATTTGTGAGTCTTGTATATGAAGGACCGTGTTGGTGCGCAAGAACATCTGGCAGTGCTGCTGTCAGCTTTGTTAAGCTGTCTGACAGAAGATGTTAGCATCCTGTCCTCTGCACATGTTGGGAGTTTGCTAGCTGACAGTAGCCGTCCCCTCATCATGCTGTAATCAAAAAGCAAACTGTCACATTCCTCAACAGATTAAAGAAAAATGTGGTTTGTTCTCCTACTTTCATGCTGCAGCGTGAACTGAAACAAAATTATAATCACACCTTTGCATTAGTTTGAATGAATATGGAACAATGGAAACTTTTGATACAAAACAGTTAAAAGTCACATCTGTTTGGCAAGACAAATACCAGATGTAGCTGACTGCATTATCTCAGAAGTCTTCTCTCAATATCAGAAAACAGCTGTTAGCCTGCTGTTAATAGCACAGGATGGAGCAAGTCATTGTGGCTCTAGTGGCAATATAGCATCAGTGTTTCTGAACATTGTTGGGAGGAGGAGGAAGGGCACCCTGAAAAGGTTCATAGTCCCTTAAAACAAGCTGTTCAAGGCAGGAATATTCTGCCCCACTCTTCTGCATTTAAGGTATTAAGGTGGAATGGGGGATTGTGGGGGATAATGTGCTCGGCATGCATTTAGCAGAACTTTAGCAGCTAACTCAAAGAGGAAAAGTTTTACAAGTTTGCCTGTCTTTATTTCCCTTTGAGTCAGTCATCTTAAAGCAAAGCTGAACTCAGACTCCTGCATATGTTGCATATTTAGTTTTTTTCTTTATGTTTTGGCTTCTTTCAAAAAAAGATGCATCTACATGTAAACAATTTAACATGAGGGTAAGCATTTATTATCTGGCTGTGGTTCAGTCGTTTAGCATAGCCACGTCCGCAGGAGTTTGACTCTGTTAAATCAAAGATTCAGACGCCTCCTTCATCCTCAGTCTATCAGCCGCAGTAAACAAACTAAACAAACTAAACATTTGAACAGTTTTGGTCGGTAAAACTTCTTTTTTTTTAAAGTCTGGCTTCATTTAGTGCAGCAGTTGCAAAGTAATCTACACCATTTTTTTATAGCTCTCACTTTTCTTTTTTGATAAACAAGCTATCTGACAGCTTGATTGTTTGTTGTACACACATTTTAGTTACCAACTTGCTCTGTTTACAGACTTAACTGCAGATTAAAAAGAAATTATCTTGATATCTGAAGTACAACTCCGGCTCGATTAGACACGGCGTAGTGCTCAAATAACCATTTAGCTTACTTGCTCCCAACTGACAGCCATTATTTGTTCAGATATTCTGCTCTTTTCTTTTCTGCCTGCAACAAAACTCTGGTCAAAATAGATGAAGAGAGGCAGCATAATTTAATGTGTTGCTTTACAACACTGAGACAACCATAACATTGTTGAACAGAATGAAAAGCATCAACAGATTTCTAACCTGCCGTGATCAGTTAACCTTTTTTTTTTTTTCAAAGCAAAAATCCATACAGTCAGTAATTGGATTTCAGGGGAGGTGAAATTAATAAAGATACTCCCATTTAATGTAAAAATGGAAACCAGAGGTGTGTGTGTGTGTGTGTGTGTGTGTGTGCACAGATGACCATGCATGATGAATAATTTTATGACGTCCATTATACCGTCTTGGTGTGTGATATCTAAAGTGGTGCAGGGAAATTAAAATTCATGTAGAGGCAGTAATGTTATACTGTGGAGCCAATTGGATTTGAGAGTCATGTGGGTGTGTTTACGACCGGAGGAGGATGTCATTGGGTTGGATGTGGAGAATAACTAATTTCCCAGTATCACATCCAATTTAGCAAATCTACTTTGCTCAAACACCACACCTCACTCAGTCTTTAACCTCATCTCTCACTATATGGCACCGATGGAGTTTTTTCGAATTTATTGCTGCCTCAGTTTGATCTTCCTGTGACGTGATCGAATATGTGGATATCTGAATAGTTCGATGGTTAAAGACTCAGACTGGATTTGAGTAATCTGGTGTTGTGGGAGAGTTAAAAGAGGCAAAATCTCAAAAAGAACCAGCTTAAAGGCGAATCTTGATCTCAGGAAAGAAAGACTTTAATCTAAACTCAAAATCCAACTGCCTTCCTCATTTCATAAGTTAAAGTTAAGGTCAGGAGTTAAATCACGGACCTGAGACTCTTGAAATTAAAACCTGTAAAGTCAAAATGAAGATACATCACAGTGTTGGATGGAACTGCAGAAACAGTCAGTCCAGCTGAGGCGGCGCAGTGATTTGAACAGTGATCCTTCTTTTACCTTCTGAACAAGCTTTGGCAGAGAGAGCACACAAACCCCTGAAGCAGCCAAGTTTTATTTTGGCTCGCCGTCAAATTACTCACAGAATTAATGTTAATTAGTGGCAGCTGATATGGCCCGCTGCCGGTGACATTTGTCATTTAAACCTGCGAAAGCGACAGTCAGCACTGGTTTAAATGACGAGCTGCTCCCTGCATGTTTCGCGCTCGGTTCTTTGCTAATGAAAAGAGAGAGAAGCAATAACACATTTGTTACCGGTTGAGCTTATAAATGTTAGAACAGAGTCAATCACCAGTGCATTTGACATTCAGACACTTACATTTCTATTTTCATATACAGAAATGTTTGCAGGTTTGAGCCTTGCTGTCATTAAGAGGGAGCAATGCTGCAACACCTGCAGACTGAGGTAGCAAAACATTAGAGATTAGCAAAGAAAGGATTAAATTCTGTTTGACTTTTCTTAGTTGACATGATCCATGAAAATATTATGGATTGACCCTGTTTCCATTAAAATAAAATGCAACAGCCACTTTCAGTATGAAAATGTGACAAAGAAAGGGCCCTAACAATGGGCTACGTTCCCTGATTTGTAGTAGAAGTGCCAAATAACATCTCCAAATTCCCTGAAAATATCCTCCCAACTCAGCGTTGGAATATTTGGAAATCAGGAGAAGTAACATCTGAGGTAAAAGCATCAACGATGGTCTGATCCATCTCTTTTTTTGGATTGAGACTTTATGCATGTTATGAAATAATCCAAACCTGACAAATCTCCATGAGTTTATGTCGTTAAACTACCATGTTTCTACTCTAATTCAGTCTAAATAAAAAGAAAGAACACCATGTCTTTGCCTGTCTGAGCCTTTCCATCTCTGAAAATCAATAATATAAAAGCCCAAGAAAAAAAAAAAGTCCTCTGCCCATCTGCTAGTGTGCCTGTATTTTAAAATAGATGAAAGAACAGAAATGATGGGCATGATAGACTTGATGGACATGAATAAAATGAAAAACAAACAGCTTACAGGCCTGCTGTAATTTACACAGCTGCTTTGACGACGACTGTTCTGGGGAGAAGCTGAATCTGAGGCCTCGCGCTCGGCATTATTCACTGGTGCGCCTCCAACTTTTTCTGAAATGATTTTTAAAAAACTGGTCCAAGACAGATTCAGTCAGATTTCTTTTTCATCAAACCTAATACATCTCAAAGAGGAAGGTGGGGTTAAAAAGCAGGTTACTTATGATGTTTGTCGTACTTGTGATTACTGACAAGAGAGGAGGAGGCTGTTTATTATCCGACTCTGCCATTATCGATGGCGTCAACACTGATGTTTCATTCTTCAAAGGGATCAGTGTCAATTAAATTGTCCGAGTCCCACCATAATGTCAACATTTTTGAAAAGTGCACTAACATTTTTTCAGTTTAGATGTTATTCTCACACTGTTCAGATATATTTCTTCTATGTTTTTTCCTTTAACAGACAGGTGACCTTGTTTATTCGGAGCATCCCATCCACCGGCTCAGTAGCCAGGCGGTATCGCCACTTTACACTTGTCACTCCGTGCAAATGTCGATTCGAGGGGCAGAGGGTGATGTACGGCTATCTGCTATTAGTGCCATAGCTACTCCCTCACGGCACATTAACTCATTTTTATGGTTTCTTATCCAAAGCCGCTGCCTTCTCTCGCTAACACTTCAGATGTTACTTTTGTGGCCTGATATAATTTATTAACCTAAATCTTTGAGGACAAACGCAGTTAAAGGCGGCTGCAAATCTAGTCCTTTGCTGTTGAGCATAGCTGCAACTGAGCTTATATCTGTTATTTTCCCATGATGCAGTGTGGTGTATAGACTAAACAGACCCCTGAACAATGAGGCTCAGTAACAGGCTGCGTTTCATAAAGCTGGAGGGAGAATGAATTGCTTTATTAGTCAAAATTTTTCCTCTTAATGCCTTAAAGGTAAAGCCATTAAAAAAAAACAACTCTTGATCCATACATAGTACATTTCCTCTATGATATATTGCATTTTTAATGAATTCATTCCATTTTGTTTACTCTGATTTGCTGATATCAGGGACTCCGAGAATTGGTTTTGCACTTTGTAAACTGACCTTGGGAAATAACAACAGTATATCCTGATGGGATATTTCCCAGCACTGCTAACATTGTTTTCACTTTGCCATCATTGGAGTCCTGTGGTACTAACATGCTGTAAGACATTAAACCCAGAAGTTTGGTGGTTTTTTTTATTATTTTTACTTTAAGACTAACACAGTTTTCTTTGTTCAATAACTGACCCCTTTTCAGCTTCTCTGGCACCTGTTTCCTCTTCCTCCAGGGAACATGTTTCCTCTCCTAGCAATTTCCTTTCCTCTAATGCTGTTACCTTGTTCATTGCAGGTTTGCTCGTGTAGACAATGACTCCCATATAAAGGCTCAAATGATATGTTCCTAATTGCTTCTTCAGCAGCTTCAGCCGCCCAGTTACACATTTCATTCTGTTATGTTTTTTACTCTCTGTTAGTGATGGTTTTCATTCTACTAGAGATAATACACTGCAAAGATTCACACACCAAAAAGAAACTGAACTGTAGATATTACAGTTTTAGCCTGACTGGAAATTCAGAGTTAAATCCGTCTTTGTGTGCACACATTGCATGAAACAACCTTCGGAAACCTTTGACAGGTCTCTCCAGTGCGATTCCTCTCTGTGATGGCTTCCCTTTCACAACAGACAACTCTGTTGATCTACACGGTTTAATTTTAGTTTTGTGATACTCTAGTAATCCCCAAAGGAGAAATTCTGCTACAGTACAGTGCCGCTGGGATCTTTTTCTTCTTTTTTTTTTTTTTTTATTTTTTTCCAAGGACACTTCAGTCGGGTGAATGTTTGCTGCCACAGGGATTATTTGGGTTTAGACCTTCACACTGAAGGACAATCACTCTGCTCAGGCTGCACTACTTTCATCCTAATGCAATTTTGTTTCTCATTTGACTGAGCAGGCGGCTCTTTTTTTGGACAGTCTGCTTCTGATACTGTAGATGTAATGCAATCCAGACAAACTGAAACAGGTTGATGGCAAAGTCTGACATCAGCGATTATCTCGATATCTAATCCACTTTGGTGAATTCATACATTAATCACATAATCTGGCAGGTTTCAGGGAAGAGTGTCATAGTTTTACTCAGCGGTAAATAACATTTTACACAGACTTCTACAATCCTCCCAACTAAGTGAAGACAGATAGTTTCTTTCTTCCTCAGAAGTTTTTTTTTTTTTTAACTCTCCAGTTTTAATAAATATCTCCTCCTCTTAAGAGAGAAACAGAGGACTCTGGGCCAAAGTAACGCACTTCCAAGCACTAAACCTTTTTATAGCAGCCTTTTTTTTCCTCTCCAAAATGGGGATTAATTGCCTCTGCCATGCAACATTTATAACATTCCAGAAAAATCTCAAGATGTCTGTCTGCTGTAGTGCCCTTTCATGCACTCGGCTGGGAACGCCCTTGTGCTCATCTTTCTGCTTTTTGCAACACTTTTTTTTTTTCCTCCGTTGTTTGCTGCAATCCATTATGTATACTCAGTCTTAAATTCACGGGCTCTCTGAAGCTTGTTGTTTCCGCTCTTTCTTTCTCTCTCTGGCTCTTTGCAGCAGTTTTTCATACTTAAACTTTTAAATTTCACAGAACTAAAAAGATTTAGGAAAATAGTATGCTGACATTATAGCTAGTTTATCTTTCCAGATTATTCCCTTTTTAAGCATCTGTAGATTTTTAGTTCAAGCTCTTAAAAAACCATCTGATCTTTTCTGTCTTTGTTTTGGCAGCTTTACTTTTTTCTTAACTGTATTACTTCTTTTCTCTCCTCACACCGAGTGTCAATGAGAGCAGCTGTCACCTGTCCTCATATTCTACATGTAATGCTTTAAAGTCACAGTGTCTGTTTTGCAGCTTTGTCTGAAAATTGCCACCCATGTGAGCTCTCCACCAGCTGCCTCTGTCTGTATGAAGACACATCAGTTGGAGATTGATTCAAGCTTAGGTGGCTAAAAATACTTTTAAGGCTAAAATGTACTGAACAATTTAATAAATAAACAATGATCGCTGCAAAGATATCAATAGACCTTTTTTTTCACTGCAGACATCTTGACTCACTCTGGCAGAGAAAACACAGGAGAGCCTCAAAAATATTTATAATGACTCACTTCTGTTCCATTTCCTCTATAATACACACTCGTACACTCATACACAGGAAACAAGGACTTCACTTTAGAGGACCACAGTCATCATTAATGTTATTGAATGCATCTGAGGTTTTCCTACATGTCAAAATTTCTGCTTTGTAAAGGTTCCTATGTTTATATTAAAATTTAAAAAGACACTCATTGCTTGTTTGAATAATGATGGTTCAGGTGAACACGAAGTTAGATTTTTCAATTTATCCTCCTGAGACCCTGCGTACTCATTCGAGGACATTACATTTTTGCCTTTCTGCACCACGTTACTTCATTTTTTAAAACTTTTACCCGTTGTCCCAATATGAGGACATTATGCTTTGCAAAAATTACTTCCTGCACAAAGACAAAGTTTGGTTATTAGACTTAGTTAAAAACTTAGGTCCTACTAATCCCAAATAGCTAGGAGAAGTAAAAAATGCACACCAAACAAAAGCTCAGGTCTCAGGAGGTTCTTCTTCAACCACTAAAGGTCAGATAACACAGACTACACACAAACTTGTATAATGTGTGTATGCTGTTATTGTTTCTTTTTTTCCTTACCTCTATTTACAGTTTATGGACTTGTTTCTTATTTACCAGTCTGCAATCTGGCAATCAGTTTTGGATCAACCTGTTTCTCTGCTGTACATGCAGCATAAGTAATGACTAAAAACATAATAACTCAAAGTGCTCGTCTGTTGTGACTTCTGTTGCCTCACTCTTTCAAAAAGCCTTGTAATAATATAATCTGTCTTGATAAATGTTCCGTTTCCTGACACATCCAAATCCGGAGTCCAGCCCGGGGTAAAACACCACTTAATAAATACAAAACTGCCACCGTGATGCTGTCGCGCTGCGTCTTTGTGGAGCTTTGGTGCATTTTGTACCTCTGGCTTTGACCATTCTCGTTTGCAGGTCGTTAAATACTAATGTTTTGTTAAGCCCCTTAGTGATTCTAAAAGACCCTCATGATACCTTTTAATGTCTTTATTAGATGCACCTGGCTTTTTAACTAACTCCGGTGTGAACCCACTTACTGCAGACAAAGCTCAGACAAGGTGACGTACAAAATGAACTAATATACTTTATCAGTCCCTCCAGGATTTCGCAGGCATTTTTCAAGATTGTTGCGGCCTAAAATGCCTGAATTCGTGGCAGCTTTT
>JAPZDY010000001.1:24145383-24159973 GCA_029783645.1 Ctenochaetus hawaiiensis | reverse complement strand
CGCTCCCCTGCAGATTTGTTCGCACTCATCATTTAAAGTATCTATTGATGATTTTACGGAGTGTTCAAATGAAAAGCACCTTTGCAGTAACTCAAGGGTCACTGACAAGAAGAAGGACCGACTGCGGGTTGACACGCAACATTTCAGCCTTTCGTTCTTTGTACTTTGTAAATTGAATATCCAATTTTGCGTTATGGGTGGAAAAGAAAAAAATAGAAGTGAAGATGTGTGATTAAAAAATCCATTCCACTTTCAACTCCGGCTTTAACACCACAAAATGGAGGAGAAGAAATCGAGGGTGGGTGGAGTGTGGGTGTGTGTGTGTGTGGGGGGGGCACCTTCTGAAATGTAATGTGTGACATTTAAAGATGAAAGGGTGACTTTTTGAATAATGGAACACGGCACCGTTTTTTATCTCGTTATAATTGGTGTGTGAATATTATCTTGAGAGCACGGCATGAAATCAAAAAAGGTTGTGATTCTTTTCAGCGAGATCAAGTTTGAATTTAAAAAAAAAAAGTTACAGAATGTTCTACTACATTGGATTTTTTTTTTTTCCCTCTCGCTCATTTTGGCATTTGTTACAAAATGGATGGCACTACACTCCGGCTATTAAAAGTAAGTAATTAAAGTCATTAGCTTTAATGGCAGAGAGTCTGGCGTTCATCCATTTGCTACTCTTGCGCTGCATGTGTGTCACTGCTGTTGTTGGAGCTTGATTTCCCTTCCTGTCTAGTGTTTGTTAGAGGGACAGCAGAGAGGGAGGGCGGCGATAGGAAAAGAGGGGGAGATGCATTATTCATATAAATTAGATGCTGCTGCTCTAGTGTAAATCAGCATTCCAGCTGAAGGAAATGGAGAAAGACAGGAGATGGAAAGTGCGATGTCCACTCCTCCCACCGGGCCACAGCATCTGTCTCTGAACAGCCTACTGCCAGTTCACCAAACATGAAGCATGTGTGAGGCCTTATCTGTTCGCCTCTGATGGGCTGCCAAAACTCAGGGCTGAGGGGACGGCGAGGCAGTCGTGCATCGCCTCCCCCCCCTCACCCAGTCCCCCTGCTTAACCAAAGCTACTGGCCGGCCACTGATATGAGCAACAATTTCCTGTCTGGATGGAGTCTCTTACACACACACACACACACAGGCAAAAAAAACACACAAAACGTACCAAAAAAGCATGCACATACACTTACAGTAACCGGGTATTGCGTATGTATAAAACATGGGCTTGCACATGTGCACACTCTCACGTTTTTTATCTCCAACAGCCTTGTTGGTAGCTCGCCTGGCCTGCAGCAATCTCCGACAGAGGAGACAGAGGATTTTCTGAGCTGAGCCACGTTTCTAGCTCTATTGGATTACTATGCAAACACAGCTCCCTCCCCCTGATAGCTTCTCTATTTTCAACATGCACCTGACCGCCTCTTTTCTATCAGCGAAATCTTCCCTGTTGTTCCCTGCCCTCCCTCTTTCACTCTTCTCTTCCATTCAGCCCTGTCACCGTGGTCTCCTGGTCAATTTCCCACATGCCACACAGGGGGGTCCAGAGAAAATCACTGTGATATGGGGTGGTGAGGTTGCAGGTGAGGCAATGTGTGGACTGGCTTGTTCATGTGACCTGCTGGAAGACACAGGGCTCATCCGAACTCGCCTGAGGCTCTTCAAGATGTCAGGCAGCAATTTGTGTCCTTCTGTCCATTGTCTATGTGTCTTTACAGTCTAAGATCTCACGGGCACAAAAAGTCACATAGGTGTGTCTAAAACTAGTTCAGTAGGTGGTGAAACAGCCTCGGGGAGTCGGACATATTCTGGGCTGTTCCAGTGCTGAAACAGTTCCAGTTCACTGGAAGTTCAGCTGCCAAGAAAATTCCCCGACTGCACTGTAAAAACCAGTGAGCATCAATGTAATCTCTCCTCACGGGCTGGAGACAGTCTGCTCACTTTTATTTGAGAGATGAAAATTATACAGAAGACAACGGTCCAATTTCATTTATGAATGTATTGTTACAGTGACATAAAATATGCATTTAATAGAAGTATATTGCATATTGTAGCATATTGTATTTTTTACCAAAAGTTTAATGTAATACAAGTATTAAATAATAAAAACCTCATTCAAACACCGGTTATATAACTTCTGTCAATAGGTTTTTCCATAAAGACAATGAAAGCAAAAGATTGTTGTTTCATGACATTGTTAGAAAGCATGGAATCATGGGAATTTTTAATATCACTGTTGAAACTGCAGGCTGACTAAGGCACAAATGTTCATGAAGTAAGTAATTTATTAAAGTCTCATTCATGTAATCTTTGGTCATATTTTCTCTCTCTTTGACTGTTTTTTACCCAGAAGTTAATGATGGTCAGCAAAATAAATGCAGCTTTAATTTTAATGAATCTGCAGACTTACATAATGTTGTTTGGGGTCATATAAGTAGAGAATTCAACAAAAGGCATTATGAAGACACAGTCATTTTAAGATATTTTTATATGGAAATTGTATGTTTAAGAGGAAGCCTTTGATAAAGTCACGGTTCACTTTCCTACAGCCTTATACTTCTCCATGGCTCTCCTCAGAGGGATGAAAGTCATTAGTACAACAGCATCATGGACTCACCTTGGACCTTTATTTGTTGTATTTGTGTGAAACGTTAGAGTTTTCTCCACCTCCACACTGACAGATTCAAGTACATCACAGACACACAGGCGTCACTGCAGAGAGCTGATTCAAGTACTGCAAGCTGCCATGTGCTCAGGCTCTCCTCTAACTTATATGCTCAAGTTTTTGGTACTGACACAGTGTGCAATGACCTTCCCTATGGCTCTCCATCATATGTTCACCGTGTGTAAGTGCACTTGCTTTGTGCACTAATGCATCATGCCATATCCTCTGCTTTTTACACCTTGTGAGTTATTTTGGGGACTTCATGGTGCGCAGTTATTGTCCTCGCTCTCTCACGGCAGCAGGTTACGCAAGTGGGGTGTGATGCTTTCACCGTGACCTTGGAAAGGGCTTGGAGCAAGGGAGAGCCATGACAAGGCTTTACGTATGTCCCCCCTTTTCCATGTTCTCCCATCACAAACAACAAAATACAAAAAAAATAAAAATATTAGGCGCAGTAAAAGAAAGCTGTCAGTGCTTCCAACAGCGCTGTCTGAAGTTTGTAGTGAAACGATCGGAATATAATAACATTTATCAAAGATATTATGATCACTCATAAAAGAAATCTGCGAACAATCAACTTTCTCCAAAAACTTTTACAAAATTTGATTTTAGAAACAGGTTTAAAATTCTAAAGGTCTAAGAGTTTCTTTAGAGGTGCAGCAGGAACCACAACCACTGGGTGTAAAACTATTTACAATGGATTACCTTTAGAAAGAACATGATCAAGGCTTTAGTTTGAAAACTGTGCCCTTTAAATTTCATGGCGAAGGGCCTTAAAATGAATAAGTACAGCGTGAGGGTGACGGTGTGGAGCGGGATCATGGCTGACATGGCTGATCTGGAAATTAATTAAATTATATAGTTTGTGAAGGACAGACATTATTCACAAAACATGAGGAGGCTTTAGCTTGTTGACTCAGAGGAGGGTCAATGATAGATTCAGAAGATTTGAAAAAGGACGCCGAGGTTATGGCGGTTTGTTCCATTGATGTTGAGGAAATGGAAAAACCTGACATATTTTCACCAGGACTTCTTTTAAAAATTTCACAGGACGCTACTTAACTGTTTTTTTACATCTCCATCCATTGTTTCCATTGTTTCCATTTACTACATTTTCCACTTTCATCTATTTCTACAGCACAGAATCAAAAGCTTTACAAGTTTGGTTTCAGTTCTTTAGCGAGTCATCCATTGACATTTTTGGCCTTTAAACTACTGCAATCAATTCAGGTCATATAGTACGGGATAACACATCATTTCCTTATAACATGAAGTATTTTGCAAAGTTCAAAACATTAACCTCCTGCTCAGACACAAGATCTATGTAAAACATGAGGGTGTGTGTGTGTGTGTGAGAGGTGCAGCACTTGTCATGGATCAATTCATTATTTATAGTCGGGTGTATTCTCTTGCAGCTCGAGCAAAAGCCGTCACCTGAACTACGTGTGCCAACTGCACTGCAGATGACGAGAAACCTCTGACAGACTGAGATCATTAAAATGATTAAACGGAAGTTCTGTTTTGTACATTAACACACTTACTTTTAAAACTCTGGCACTCCACTAAAACTCAAGAACTAAATATTTACAATTCTCAGTCATCCAAGACAAAAAAATACCTTGAGTCATTTTGAAAACCCTGAGTCAGTAAAATGTATTTAGTTCTGATTTCAGTGCTCATGAGAGCGCAGGGAAATGACAAATTTACTTTGCTCCTGATGTGTCATCAACATTAAATGAGTAGGCCGTGTTAAAAATCCCGGGAGGTTGATGCTGTGAAGGTAGCTTTAAGCTGTGATTGCAGACAAGCTTTTATTTCTAGAAGGTATCTGAAGCATTATGTGCAGTTATATAAACATCTCTTGTGCAAAGCTGATGAGGTCTCCATGGCATCCATCCACCACCACAGTGAGCTGTCTGTCAACATAATTACTATTCAGATGAGTCGTTAAAAAACACACCAGCTACAGTCTGTGCAGAAAATACTGAAATCTTTTTTTTTTCTTGTAGTGATAATTCAGGTAAATTCACCCCGTTTTGCCAAACAAACTGCCACTAAATTCAGAGTGGGAGAGCCGACTGCATCCTGATGGTCACCTGATGGATGGTCTCATGTGAATTCTTTGTCCACACATGTTTATTGAATTTAGAGCACTGAGCAGCGGACATATGGTTAGCATCTTCTGATGACATTTGGTATTTGTAAATGTCAGAGGATGGTGTTTGCAAGTCAGCTCGACTTGAAAAAAAAAAAAAAAAAAACACTTTAGCAAAATACAGAACTCTGGCTCAGCTGACATGGTTGCAGTTGAGATGGTCACGGTATGTGTGTAGCTGTCAGAGGTGATAATAACACCTCTAACAGGATTACCTTCCTCACTTTCCCGTGGGGAGATGACCCTGACCATGACAGCCATCTTTGATAAAATTCTGCCACAGCAGTTAAAGCTCAGGTGGGAAATGCCAGCAGCCCCGGAGTAAACACAAGCTGCAGCATCCGCAGTTGTTACCACGTACACAACATGGATCGGGGTGGGAATTCGTTTCACGGTGAATGCAAATATACCTGAATGCATTAATATGAAGAATGCAGCGTGCACTCCGCCACTCTGGGAAATACTTTATGCTGAAGCTTCACCTGCCTGTGGTCTCATTAAGCTCTGATTAACATGTAGATTGTAGAGTTGTCCTGTGCTGTGCAGGTGGCCTTGAGAGCTCAACGCACTGCGGCTCAGGAAAACACATGTAAACAATCAAAACACATGCAAAGTAAGAAAACATATTAACATGGGCAGTATTTATAAAAAGTGCTGCAACTTGAGAAAAAAAAAGTTTGTTCAATTGATGTAGAGGAAATAGAAAAAACATATTTTCACCAGAACTTCTTTTAAAATTTCACAGGACGCTACTTAACTGTCTTTTTACATCTCCATCCATTGTTTCCATTTACTACATTTACTACATTTACTACATTTTCCACTTTCATCTATTTCTATAGCACAGAATCAAAAGCTTTACAAGTTTGGTTTCAGTTCTTTAGCAAGTCATCCATTGACATTTTTGACCTTTAAACTACTGCAATCAATTCAGGTCATATAGTGCAGGATAACGCATCATTTCCATTAAACATGAAGTATTTTGCAGAGTTCAAAATATTCACCCCATCCCGGAAAAAAAAGTGCTGCCATGTGATAAAACATAACCACATTCAACTGCTAAAAGTGTAAACTCTTGACAGGGAAGCAAAGGAGTGAACTTTTCCACAAAGCCGCCTGCTTTGTTTTTATCATAGACAGCACAGAATATAAAGAGTGATGTTTTCACAACAATATCAATGGTTTCAGTTCAGAGAAATGGATGAGGGTTGAGGGTTTATGCCTTATGATACATTAATATTTTAATATCATGTACATTTTTAATCTAAAAGTTAATTGAAACATGTTCTGATTCATCCTTTATTATCGTTGTGAAAATGTGATAAAAGCCTTCAGCACATTGGATGAAAACACACTGTGTTGTTTCCTGTGGTACTTTGTTCAATATCAGCCATTATTTCAGTGGGAATCCTACTAGAATCAAAGCATTTCAGATTTCTGACACCTGGCCTTAAACCAGCGTGCAAATAATTTCAGGAGCTTACAAAAGGAAATCTGGACTGCATGCTCATCTTGCTGGGTATCAAGGTCCTGCCACATTGTATGCTATCCTCCCGAATCTTATTATCATGCTAATTAAGCGGGACAAAAAAAAAAAAAAAACCCTTGAAGGTTTGTTGAATAAAAAGCTGAAATTGCCAAAAAAGCTGTCCTTTTGTCATGAGACTTGTGCTAGCAATCCAAGGCTGCTGCGTCTGTTTCTCAAGGACAACTCCCGAGCTGTTGTCAGCCTAAGCCTCCTGTTTTAAATGAGAGCAACTGCTTACCTCAGCAGTCGCCATAGTGATACAGTAAAAAAGAAAAGGTTATACGAGAGCTGTTACTTCAGTTAAACCGGTGAACCATGTCTGGAATGTCACATTCAAAAAGGCCTCATCTTCCTCTCGCCCTCTCTTTTCAGCACACCTTTCCTTTTCTGCGTTAATCACCGGAGATAAATCACATCCACCCCTCTCCTTGAGCTGCACTGACTTATGGGACAGGTTGTTTTGATTTGCAGCGACTACAAAACAAAAAAAAAAAATGTGTGGAATGCAGGATAATCTGTATGACAAGAGTGGTTAGTGGGGAAAAAAAATTAAATAAATGCACGTCAAAGTGGGATTTGTGTTCTTCAATGCATGGAAGCACGTCAGATCTATCTATTTCTCTCACCGTGGGATGTCTGGAGGAGGATGATCGGCCAGTGTTTGGCACACTAGTAAAAAAAGAAAAAGAAAGAAAAAAAAAAGGAAAGGGAAAGGGAAAGGCTATTCATTTATTTGTGTGGGAGTTGAGGGAGTATCTTACCAAACACAGCACTCGAGAGGAGAATGCTTTCTGCTGCCTGCTCTGCTCTTGAATCAGAACAATCCGCCTTCACTCTGCAGCCGAGCAGTAACAGCAGAGGAAGCAGCTCCACTCAGCACAGGATGGAAACTCCCACTGCTTCATGCACTGCGAAAGAATCTCTTATCCCAAGTCTGTTATTTACAATGTATGTCAAAACCGCACAACAATTTTCGATTTACTGTTCCACCGTGAGACAGAGGAGAGAAGAAAAAAGGATTATTTGCTTGCAAGATAAATTGATTCCCCCAACTAGGAGTGCATCTGATGGGGGCAAAGGAAAACAAACTTCCCACCCCTTCAACGGAATTTCGACCCAGATGCACACTTGCACTTTGTCTCTATTAAGAGACCGAAAGATATATGAGAGGAATATTGAGTTTGTGAGCAGACTACCTATTCTGCTGGCCGTTTTCTGCGTCCCACATGAGAGCAGGAGAGGAAGTGGGGCACTATGTCTTCAACATATATACGTGTCTGTGAAGTCTGTGCTTATGTGCATCAGAAAAAAAAAAGAAAAGCCCACACATGCAGCATATGGTCGTGCATATGTTCATAATAGTGTTTCTTCTCATCTCCCTGCAGATTCTATATGTATGCTTATTTTTCAGGCTTCTAAAGGTTAAAGAGGTCAGAATTCACAGACTCCTGATTAAAAAAAAGAAAAATGTTCAATTTTGATGGATCATTGCTTTCATGGGCTTTCGCCCCCCCCCTGTTATCAGCATATAAAGTGTCTTTATGATGTCAAAAGACCAATTTCAACCCCATTAAGCCTGTTCAGACACAGTAGAGTTTATCTAAAATATCATCTGGGAAAAATTATCTATGACAGTTACAGGAGCTTTTATCACTTGTGGTGCCAAACTGTAGCTAAGAAACTGACTAAAAAAAAAAGTACTAAAAACAAGGGTAGACAGGAAAGAAAATTAATAAATAAATTAAAAATATTCAGCAACATTTCCTTTGGCAACACAGTGTCATCAATCTGTGAAAGAAAAACACAGCTTTGCATTTTTAAACTGCGGTGCTTAAGCCAAAGTCCAGTTTTGTGTTCAGGTGATGCCAAAACACTTCCTATGAACTTCTCAGGGGAGTTGATATTTTGTCAGGTGATTGTCACCGTATGAAAACACTTTATTCTCACTGTAATAAAAAAAAACACATCCATCATCTTTAATATCCACTCATAAATGTTTGCTTCTAGCTTTTCATGCTGCATTACCTGATATTTTATAAGTAGCCTGTTATTATTTTGGGGAAAAAAGTCACCTCTGTCTTAGTAATTAGCCAGCTATTATGTTTTGATGTTTTTTTTCATATCTATTTATATCATTATTAATGGAAAAATGTTGCATCTGCCTTCATTTATCACTATAGATGCACAACCTGTTGAGCACACTTAGTGACACAAATCAAAAACCAAAGTTTACGCAACAAAAAGACTGAAATGCAGCTGATCCTCCACTTGTGACTTCTACATTTTGTGAGTTCCTCACACACTTCGACATTCAGTGAAGCTTGTGAGGCCTTCTCACTGTTTCTGGACAGTTTCCACCTTGTCTGGACTGCAGAGCTTCTCTCAGCTCGGATAGTTTGAAAACTCTGAGAAGCACAGATGATGAGACGGAGAGGTTGAGAGGACTTGTGTTACAGAGAAGCTAACTGGACTGGTTACAACATGAAGCATGAGCAGTGAAGAAAGTGAAGTCAGTAGAAACCACGCCTGCTTCTGGTCTGCTGTCACAATGGAGTGACAGAGGCAGATCATTTTGTTGGTTGAAACAAAGAACGACGTCTCAGTGCATTTTACACATACTGCCTAATGAACACAACTTAAATGATAACAAAATAGTTAGAAAATCATCATTCTGGTGAAGTGCTCTGTCTGCTAATCTTTTATCTGAATGTGTTGACTGGCAGACATTTGAAGCGCTGATCACTTTAGAAACACTGAAATTTGAATTAATCACGTTTGATGATGAGGATTGTGTGGCTCTTCACAATTCATAAACTCATCTTTCAAAAATGCAAGCTTTTAAAAATGGCATATAAATTAAGCCTGAGAAATTGAAATAAGGAGAATAATCCTAAAACATTTATTCAGATAAATGAAAGTAAGGTAAAACAAGGTTCCACAAGAGCTCTGTGTACAAAATACCCGGCAAAATACCACGAGGAGGAGAAAACACGAGTCGCCTGAACATCAACCTCTGTGGCCCTTAACTCCTGAATGCTGCTCCGACTGAGCAGATATAAAGAATGTGAAGTAAGATTGAGTTCTTGTCGAGTTTCTCTATAAAGCACTGCCTCAGAAAAGGATTTTTTCTATCATTATTTTAAACCCCCTTCAAACTAAAAAGAATGAAAAAGGATCTCAGGTAGTTTTTTTTTTGCTTTAAGGCAGAAAAGGATTTCAGGTTAAGTTTTAAAGCACCGAATGTCTGTATGTTGTAAAAAGGATGCTGAGTTTTGAGTTAATAAGTACAGAAATTAATATTACAGAAAAAAAACTTTTGAAATTCACTCTAATACCTTGCTTTGAAATAACTGTGGTAACATGTGACCTCATTTTAAATCCATTACAAAGAAACAATCCTGACTTTACGACAAGTCGTTCGAATGAAGCGACTAAACATGTAATTTCAGCCTGCTTCCAAAACCATAATTTAAACAGTTTGAAAGAGTCAGCACGAACCACTAAACGTATTATTATAGTATGAATCGCTAAACAGGACTCAATAACACATAAATTCTCTGTTTAGATATAGATACTTCAGTTTCCTGCTAAGGGGTAAGTATATAAAAAATAGCAACCATCCCTCTAATTTTTTAATCAACACTGAATGTAATATGGGATCCTCTATCTAGTTAATGATGGTACTCGATTCATCAGTTTTTAATCAGGGTGTTTTGGAGACAATCACAACCAGTGTGACTGAGTGGCTCAATCACAACCTCCTCGCTCCACCTCCTCTCGCAGACTGCTGCCCTTTCTCTCTTTCTCTCTGTACGCCGCCACATCAACACTGACTGGCATTGTGTGTCTCTTTATATCAGATAACAGCGTAAGGTAATGTGGGCAGATTGAACAAGAGTAAGATTTCCCCCCTCAGAAGAGGAGCCTTTTTGTCTTCTTTTCTTAATCTCTCTCAACGAGTCGTGCCTCAGCCTTCTCGGTTTACTTCATTAGTCATGCAGACGTACGGTGGAGGAGAATGGCGAAGCTTCTCGTTGACTTTCCCCCTGCAGTCGAACATGCAGAGGTCATGTGAGTGTGAGGTAAAGCTTTGAACCTGCTGCAGCGAACCTGCACCGGATTCCTGTTTTGCTCCGCAGCGATATCCCGTCCATCGATGAGGTTTCAGAAATACTCGCCAATGGCAACAAACTCGGCAAGACACTCCACAGGGGAATATCCTTTGCTTAAAACACGTGTGCCATGTTTCAATCGGCACTTTTAAAGATTAAATCAACTTCTTGACAAAAAAAAAGAATACTTTCTTTACTCCCTGTGCCAGGAAAGTTGATGCTACCTGAGGGGAAGAAAAATCTCCCACACCCACCGTTCTCCAACACCGAACTACCTCTCATTGCTCTCGAACTATAACCTTTTCCATTGAACGTAAACCCTAATTTTACCCAGCAGAGCCTGGAAACACATTTGGGACTGGCAAATCTAGACCCTTTGGTCACAGATATCCTGCTTATCTTTCTGCCCTGGCATTGCCTGAATTGACTGTACTCAAGTTAAAAGTATTTTAAAAATATCCTTTGATTAGAATAAAAAAAGGGCACAGTGTGGAATATTTTCCAAGCATTTTTGTGTTTCTGTTATCTTTCAAAGCTTTAGGCGCTGACTTTTAACGAGTCATCCTAATACAAAGTAATACTAGGACAAGACTTTGAATACAGATGTGATTTTTTTGCTTCTGTTTTAGAAACATCACTTTTTTTTAATGTTATGAGTGTCTGGAGTCCGGCTGTGACAGGAGTGACATTTTCAGTCCTGTTCCAACCAGTCCATCTTTCCTTGGCGATGAGGCAGCAGAAGGTCAAACTGCAGCAGCCTCAGGTTCACAGAGAGTCACTGAAAAGTTAAAAAAGAGAGAAGAAAAAGAAAAAAAATTATGAGTGCTTCTGGTAAAATGTTTTATATTAGATATGAAGATTTCATTGTTTTTTTTAATTATTTCATATTTTTAAATAGGGAAAAGAAAACTGATGAGCCAGATGATCGTTCAAGCTTTTCTGCAGCCTTGAGATACAATGACAAGACCTTAGATTAAACCTTGAAAAAAGTTATAAATATATCATTACAGGGCTTCTCTTTAAAGTTAATACACCCAGCTCTGCCTGAGATGACAAGCACCTTGAGCAATGAAGCTTCCTCTGTGCCAACATGGGTATCCTGTTTGTTGGATGTCGTGTTGGGTGTTGGGTCTCTCGGTGACCTCGAGGTCCTTACACAGTTTAAAGAAGAAGAAAGAAACAGTTACTGTTACTGCCAACACTGCCAACAGTATACCTGCTGGCACTGTTGTGGCGGTGTTGCTCTGGGAGCAGGATGTCCCGGGTCTTTACGCCTGACCTTTGCTGGATATTACACTGCCGTGAGAAGCCGAACACTGTTGGAGAAGTTAAGAAGTGTGGGAATATAAAGACGGTAAACTGAAGGATGCTGTTGCTGAACATGGGACACGTTCTCAACCTTGGAAAAGCTTCACCCTGATGATATGATCACTTAGCAGCCAAGAGCTAAGATCTTATGGGTGTAATGGCTACTGGGGTTTTGCCTGGTTTCCTACATGATGTAACTTGACGAACAGGTTGGGGTCACAAGCTGAAAAGTCATCGTTTCAAAACCAAGCACTAGAAGCATGGACTTGAAACAGAAACTTGTTTGGTGTAAATTCCAAATTATAAGAAAATAAGTTGATTACTTGACCAAAGTTGAGACATTCACCTGATGTCTCTGTAAAAAAATAAAATGCAAATCTCTTTGAAACAGGCAAATAGGAAGGCATCCATGACTTGATATGTGCCCCCACCGCTGAGCTCTATGTCAACTGGACAACAAAAAAGACTACTGAACTACTACTGACTACTGAAGAGACATGCAGGCAATTCAAGCAAATATAAAATCAAAACCTTTTTCTGGTTTAAAGTTAGTGACTGTAACTTAATTTCAAGTTTCATATCCAACAACTATACCCCTGTGTTGTGTCAGTTCTTATATTAAAATTGACTTTATACTCCCATAGCAATAAATGAGTGTTGGGAGATTGTAAGTCACCTAATATAAAGTTGCAGAGAGTCGGGGCAGCTTTATGACAAATCAATTGATAAAAAGAAAAGATTTTGAAAGAATCTTTATGGATGAACTTGGGATATTTTTTGGATACACAAAGGCACATTTTTTTGTTCAAAACTCATGGTGTTAGCTTCAGCTGCACCTCCCAGGCAGCATGGAGATTATACTCTGATTGGATTTGCTGTCTTGTTTATCTGCCTATAGAGAATAAACTAGAAAAAAGTTCTGATCTCAAATGTAGAGTGGGATAGAAATATCGCAGCAAATGAAACATGAAATTGAATTGTCTTCTCGTTGAGGGGTATAAAACATTGATAAGATAGACATCTGTACAGACACACAGAAGAAACAACTGAATGTATTTATCGCCACATAGTTACAAACTATTCTAAGTTAATATCGGGAAGTTCTGATGCTGTGCTATCACCTACTTATACATTATGACATACACATATTTGTACATACTTATACGCACATATTACACAGTGCCACTCTGATATGAGACCTTCACTGAGACCTTCACGTCATTGTTTGTCCTTGTTCTTATACAAAGCGCTCCACACTACATTGTACTCTAAGAGCCAGCAGTATTATTAGAAGAGTATATTCATTTCAGCTTCATTCAAAGCCGACGACAATGATGATGAGCACTCGTCCTTGATGAACTGAGGACTGTGATTCTGTTCACACACACAAGGAAAAAAAAACCTCATTTGAAAATTATCATGTGGCCACATTCTGCTCTGTTGAATAAAAAGATGAGGTTGGACTTTTCTTGGCAACACCTCACAATGTCAGTCTTGGTCGAGTCGCCTTGCCAGCTTGATACTGCAGCGTGACTCTCCATGAAGCACCTTGCAAAACAAATTATATACTCTGTCTATTTCCACGAGAGGTTTTAAAAAATGGTAGACTAAACTAATCTTTCATCAGCAGTTTTAGCATGCTGTAATGATAAAGCAGTGATAATGCCACTGCAGTAGATATGTAGCTGTTGACAGTCACAGTTGACATGCAAGACTTCAACACTGTGCAATTTGAGACACCAACGCATCATGCATACTGCAAGAACAAGTGCAAAGGAAACATGACTGTGCATCCTAATGCTTTACTACAATCAACAGAGCACAAATAGTTTCCCAAAACAGCTTAAAATTCACATATGTTTCATATGATTAGTGTTTTTAAAAGGCAGAGAATTAATATCAACCCTGCAAAGGTTTAAATGAGGCAGTGGCTGTAAATTCTAAAATAAATGACAGTAATCAATATGTATCTATATCTATTAGCCTGTTAACTGCGGTTGTGTCCTCCAGTTTCATATTTTGGGTTACTGACAAATCTCTAAATCACATCAACATGCTTCGCTATCTGCATGTATTACACTTGATTCCCAGAAATAATCAACTGAGCGGGACATTTATAAGCTCCTTACAAAATAAACATTTACTCTCAGTTGAGTGATTTAATGTGGTGTTTAGTTAAGCTTTTTGGGGTAATCCAAGTAAGGTGACTCTACCACCTCTGCCCACTCTAATTATCCAGGCCCAGTGCATGAGCAAGCTCACTGGAATGCATAATAAATGGGTCAGGGTTGCAGAAAAAAAAACTTGATTTTAAGAGAGGAGTTTATGACTGATAATACAGACAGTTTGGAATAAATTAACTGACTTTTAAGGGAATAGATTGACATTCATGAATGCTTATACGCTTTGTGGCAGATAGATGAGAGATCACTCATATGTCTACAAGAATTAAGCTATAGACAGCTACTAATTAGCTTAGCTCTGCACTAAGACTATGCAATGGTAATGGCGTCACCTGCTAGCACCTTTAAAGCCCACCAATTAACATTCTTTAAGTAATTTATTTCATCTGCACAAAAACTAAAGTATAAAACCTCCTGGATTCCCGGCTGGTTGCCAGGCAGCTGGTCTTCGCCGAGAAAAAGTCCAGCACATAAACTGCCATAAAATGGCGAACTGTTGTTTTTACAGTTTGACTTTTGTATTGGTTAAATGTACAAAGTACACCTGGACGTTTGTTGGATGATAGGAGAGTGATATTGATCTTTTTATCTGAATCCTTGCCAGAGAACAAAAAAAATTTAGTCAAGTCAAGTCAG
>JAPZDY010000001.1:24113061-24123717 GCA_029783645.1 Ctenochaetus hawaiiensis | reverse complement strand
TTTTTGATTACTTCTCCCTAAATAAGTTACTTTTTTGTCGTCATGTTGACAAAAAATTCGTATATAAGATATAAGTGTTAGGTGTTCACAATGTTGTCTATTTCCAAGACATAGTTCTGTTTTTTTAATTTAAAGACAGATTAAAAAAATGCCTTTTTAATTTTTGATGCACATGCACGTGTGATGCAAAGCAGCCAGTTTCTATCTCACTCAAGTTCGATAAATAACTAAACCCACGCGTTGGTTTCTGGTTTTCTACAAGTGCAAATCCTCCGAGGCCTTGCTTGACTTTTTTTTTTTAATATACTGCAGTTCATGTTCCACTTTGGATGTGCTCAGGGGTTGAATTGCAACATCTGTCAGTCATGTTCGTTTGCCGTCTGTGAACACATTCTTATCAGGACTTTTACGGTGGTTAAGCTGATAAAAAAATATGAACACGGTTTACTAATTAGCATAGTTGACTTGGTGATGAACATCTAGCAGGTTGTTTAGTACTTTCCTTCCTCCTTCCAGGCACACTTGATCCTCTGCATGTCTGCCTGCTTTGATGGGTAAAAATCCTGCCTCAGCTTTTTTGTAAGCAACTCTGGAATCTCACCACTGCACTGCGCTGAAGCTTTATCAACACCCCCACACACACACTGTGTCACTTTAATTTTTCCACCTGCTCTCAGTTCCTGCTACTTTGTGCATGCCGCACTGTACCTTTAGGGCGGGTTTAGATTAAATGTTCACAACTTTCCAACAAAGAAAAAAAAAAAATCTACTACGTCTTGTCTGAAACTTCATGAAATATAAAATTTAGATTGAAACAACAAATCTGTGGTACTTTTCTACATCTCTAACAAGCGCAGTAAAGAAAAAAAAGGAACTTTTTATGTTGATGTTGGATATTTTGCACTTTAATGCGGTTTTAAGCTGTAAATGACAAATAACTGCAGCAGTGGTAGCATGTTGTTTCTGCAGCTGTTACTGTAAAACCACAAAAACAAGGAGCCAATGAGGTCAAGGATTTGGAGCTGGATAAAGGTGAGTACGAATGCTGCAAACTGGAGAGCATCTTTTATTAATTTCTTCCAGGGCAGAGCTTGTGTCACCCTTAATATGCAGCAAAGGCAGTAACTTTCGAGACAGCCTCTCACTGAGGTGTTATTCTGCAAAAGATAGGATCAATACGTAAAGCTGTATCCATCATAAAGCCAGTGTTACACCTTTTTTGTCATTCTGAGATTCTTCAGACAGCTGAACACGATGTGACTGTGAGTATTATTTAGAAACTTGTTAAAAGAATTTTCTGTATTGATCCAGGGAGGATGGAAACTGAAATGCTGTCAAAAACAGATCATCTCAGGTCATCTTGTTGTTTTTGTTTGAGAAAAGCACAACCACGCTGGAGCGAATCCGTCCTGCTGTTCAGGGTCACTTCATCTTACTATCCTCTTTCTGGTTGACCTGGTTGCTCTTTTTCCTTTACCCCGGCCCCTGTTCTCCCTTTTGCTGTTCTTTACTATCCTCCATCTCATAATTCATCCCCACATTGATCAGTCTCTCAGCAGCTGCAGCAGCATCCTGGTAATTTGATCTTGATAAAAATAGCAAAAAAAATATCATCTGAGTGTATTTTTTTCCCCATCAATGTCCTGTCTAAGAGTGATTTTTATTTTCACTGCCTCGGTTCTTTGGTTGGCAAATGTGTGACTCATTCCCCATCATGCTCTGGGTCAGCATTCATATTTCTGTCCATTTAAAAAGACATAATGATTTTGTGTTCTGTGCATGGATGCAACTCAGAGTTCTGACTAAAAATATCAGTCCCCCATTGAACTGAAGGCAGTTGTTGACAGCACCTTCTTACGGATTCAGGCATGTTTTGAAGATATATGTTACAAGAGTCTCTGAGGAGTAAGACAGCAAACCAACACAACCACAAACCTCATGCAGAAGTGGAGCAAACTGGCTTCATATACGTAAGGGCTCATTGAGAGCAGGTTGTTAAGAAAAGCATTTCTTTCAATCTATCATGAGATCAAGAGCTTTTAGTATGAGTCATTGCATTGTGGACAATGTAGGATATAAAAGCTGCAGAACATTTGGAGACTTCTGGTAGCAGCCTGAGAGGCACAGAGAGTTTCTGAGATGGTTTAAATTTTGGGTTCATGTTTATTTATTGTTGAGGCTCACATACCTACTCGTGCAAGTATTAGTTCAAGTTATATTTATATAAGAAAAACAAAACACAACTTTTCTTTTTAAAATATGAGAAAACTTCATTTTGATACCTGTTGTTTGAGGCCAGTTATATAGATAGCAACATATTGATTGAGTAGGATGTGTGCTTATGTGGTAAAACGTACCTATAAAAAATAGGATAAAATTCAAGCTTTAGCTCAACACACGTAATATTTTGATTCAGTGCAAGTTTCAGAAATAAATGCAGCTCTAAGTACATTATAGTTTGGACAGTTATAACTGCACTGTGGGCAAGAATCATTTCAATTTATCATTCAAAACATTCATTCAAAAGATGAAATGCACCAATGGTTAAAAAATTGAAATGCACTGACATTAAACTTGACAGCAACATAATTTTACTTCTGAAATAAGTCAATGTTTTAATTAAAAGAGCAGAACAATTTATACCCCTTCAGCGTGACTTCAAGAAAGCTGTGGAAGGAAAAGATGGTGTGATTTTTCAAAAGAAAGAAGATGAGGACATGTTTGTTTTTGTCTTGATGTCACTGACAGAAGGCTACACACCTGTCGACCCTCTTGGTGATACTGAAGTTTCGATATGTAAAATCAAAGATAAGACTCTCTTTTAAAGGGTCAGTGTGTGAGATTTATGAGGAATCTTTGGGCAGAATATAAAAATAAGAACAGTATTTTTTTCTCGACTCTAAAGTGAGCTTTTTACACTAAGTTACCAACATATCTGCAGATGTGTACAGTTACCCAGAGTGGACAAAACATACAGCAGCTCTGCGTACATAGGTATTTTTGTATTTTTTATGAGATTCTTAGCCACAAAAAACACACCTACACAGAGGGAAGGGGAGGGCAAACGTGGGAATATTGGTTGCAATCTGTAACTTTACAACTATCCTACACATTGGAACTTTAAGTTGTCTTATTATATAAGTTTTTTGATTCTCATTTTAGCGTTGATGTGAAGTTGATCATGTACACACATCCAGCACAAAAACTCTTAAATGACTCAGCTTTATTTCTAAAACATACAGGTGAAAACGCACCACATTCTCTTGCTATTCCAGGCGAGATGTGACCTCAAGTTACTGGCTTATAGTCCTGAGAGTGAGAGAAGTGTGTGGGAGTTGTTTCCACTCCCTGTGGGAAGAAATACTTTAATATGGTGCCAACTTCTCACAGATGCCCCTCTCCCTCCTACTCCTCATCATGACTACCATCTCAGGCATCTCTGAAAGCTGTACTGTCAGATATGGACTCAGGGGTCACTGAAAGCTCCAGGGCATCTCCACTGTCAGAATACAGAGAGCCTTAAAAAAACCAGCTGGCCACACAATTCCTACTGGGCAAACCTGTTGATATTGATCTTCACTTGAGAATAAGTTCTGCTCTCCATTTCTGGCTTGCAGCGATAAGAAATGAGATATAAATATTGTTTTCCTTCACATTTTTATAGTTAGTAGGAATAGTTCAAAGTTCACCCTGCTTTGATGAGGCAATATGGCAGCTGTTACAGCAGAACGTTGACTGTTTGTACAGTATGTGAACACCATGTCCAAGGAGACAAGATTGTAATAAGATGATATTAAGAGATTAGTTTAGAAGAGCAGAGGGGTCCATAAAAACAAGTGAAAATGTGCTGAGACAAGCTTGAGCTCTTTATAAGCCTGAAATGGAGAAGCAGTTGAAGAAAAGATGGATGAGAGTTATACTAAAAGGTTGTTTGTTTATTCTGTGTGTGGGAAGAAATCGATAGTTAAAAAAGGCTGGAAGCATATCCACTCTTTCCCTCTTGTCCAGAAATTTTGGATTTACCAATCAAGAACTTTTTGCCCCGCCCATCCACTGCTGTTTGTGTTAGGTTGATTGGTAAAGGAGCAGTGAGCTTCAAGATGGCTGACGTTCGTGAAAACATCATAGAGATTCAATATTAAGGTTGAGCCTCAAAAGCTGAGAACAGCCATGGTTGCTACTATTTTATCATTCTGTTATCATGCCATAACAACATCAATTAATGTATTATTACAGTATAACAGTTTGTTATCTCAACACAAGACAGTATGGTTAAGATCTGACACTTTAAGGGGACATGAACATCAAGAAAAATGCATTTTTGAATGGAGGGAACTATAGATTCTCCTACATGATGAGATTATTTGTTCTCAGATTAATTTAATTCTTCCAAGGTATCTGCTGAAAACATCATAACAACAAAACCATATTTACTTAGGAAATTTGCATTTGTAGCAGTTTATATAGCAGCACTATACAGTACCTATAGCAGTACTAAAATTGCAATATTAGACTGTGTTATTTATGTCTGGTTTGGGTGCTGCACGGACAAAATGAGAAGCTTTACATCTCTGCCAAGCACTTTAAACTGATTAAGTGACACATTTGTGTACGCAGTCCGGTGCAAATGGTATAATCTTCAGTTAAAATGAAAACTTTAGTGCATCGCTCAGATGAAAGACTATTGTGAAGTTTAAGCAGGAGATTTGAACCACCTATCTTTACGACTGGCTAATCAGCGGTTTTGGCTTCGTACAGCTAGATTTGTCTCTACAGTCAATACCAATGGCACCAATTAGTCAACCTTATAGCAGCCTCATCTGAAATAATGAACTTCACTGTCACTGAGTTTGCAGCTGTTGCGCGGCGTAAGAGCATATTGGTTGGAATAGTGACATTTCATAAGATATTATCACTACTGCAAATTTCCCTGTTGTGGAACTAATAAAGGAATATCTTATCTCATCTTATCTCATCTTATTTTATCTGTTCAATATGAATATTTCAGTTTTCTCCAATTGGCTATAGTATATCACAAGATCCCCCTGTTAGTGGTTAGTAGACTGTTAAGAACTGTCCTATATGCATTGTTTATATTGTATGTGTGCTATATTAATACAATACATTAGCAGATCCTCCTGTACAAAATATTGCTGTATACAAATATCCATCCTATTTATTCTCTGCAGTACATTCTGTCACACCTATATTACTTCACACTTGGTTGACATGGAAATGCATTTAATAAGAACTCCATTAAACTCCCTCTTATTAATTACCATTTCACTAGAGTGGGTTCATGAGTTGAGTTCATTTCTGCTTAAGAGGATTTTGAAGTACACTATAATTAAAATGCACTCGGCCTCATTCTTTATAAATGGTTCGAATGGTGCATAGAAAGTAGCGAGATGTGTGGCGTACGGTGTCTCTGTGGAAAAAAGACAAATAGCATTATAAACATTTCACATGCTCACAAGAGTACAGGTCCTTTTGGAAAGCCCTGAAATAATTTTGAATGTCCATAGAACCTTTATGTTCTTTATATGAAAGGCCGTTCAAAACACATTTATTCCCTTAGCAAATGAAAACGTGTCCTTTTATTTGTCGTTATTGAACAGCAGAGGGTTATTTGCTCTACAGGGGCCTTTTTTAGTGATTGGCAACTAATACAGTGTCGCTCACAGTGTGTAAGAGTGATGGACATGGCAACTATTCATGTGTCTCAGCTATATTAAAATGGAAATTTCAGGTTCTGCTAAACTTTAAACAACTTGTGGGAATTGCATCATTGCCCTTAAAAAATGAAAACGGTCGAATGAATGAAACAAAGTGCAAAAGGAAGTTCAGTCTCAGGAGGTCACGTCAACACTAACTTCTAAAGCCAAACAATTTCATAAATAAGCGGACACTTTTTGGGTTTTAACAAAATTACTAAGATGACATTGATAAATCCTTTTCAATACATGTGACCCTTCTTTTGCTATTCTGCCTGCTCTCACAAACATCTTTTCAGCCGCTTCGTGATGACCTTTTCCGTAATATCACATGGGTTCACATCAACAAAGTTTGTGGATTAACACAAGATATTGACATAAAGCTACAACAAACATGTAGTTAGTAAACATGGCAACAACACTAGCAAAAAAAAAAACAGAAATGTATGCAGTTACCATAGTAACATCATGTAGCTCAAGGCTAATGGCTCATTTCTCATTCAGCTCCTTACCAGCAGTACACAAACGTTGCCAGCTTTACATGAATCCCTACTGGTAGTTTCATTCAATTTTTCTGAACATTATGTAAATATTATGTCATGGCAGTTTAACAAATGCATCATTTTCATATTCAGCGAAGACAATGTCATGTTATGTAAACCAGCGGAAGAGTATAATTTGTAATTTCAAATTATGGGTCTATGTAAATGTAACATATATACATATATATAGAACAGTGTAATTTGTGGCTCTAACTGGCTCCAAGAACAACTGAAGGGTTTTTATTTATTTGTTTCTAGTTTAACAAGTGAAAGCAGAATTTGCATTAAGATATACTATTCAAATGGATGCTGAATTGAATAGATTCCTGTTATATGAAAGGGTTTGGACTGAAGCACATCTAAAATCAATGGCTCTCACTGGTACGCAGTAGCCGCCCTTCTTCTTTGGGCTATCTTTTTTATTTACTTAAATATTTGGTAATTTACATATTTATTTGACAGGGACGAGTGCATGAAATCTTTGCTTCATTAAAAAATATACAAAGTAAACACCATGCATGCAGGTTTCTAGCTCATCTTTTGAGGCAGTCAACACAAGATGCTGGATCTCTTTCTAGCTGATTAATACGACTCTAAGTTAATTACATCACTAATTAGCACCATGTGACTCTTTAACTCAATATCATAGCATTTCTGGCAGTTGTACCAGAATCTGGGTAAGAATCTTTTCAGTGAAATTGTCATAAAGGTAATGTGTGGAATTCACTTTGGTAAAAGTTAGAGAAGGATTTAGATTATAGTTAAATGTTGATAAAAGTGTATTAATCCTAACATGGAATCTATAGGATTTGTGGACTTAAATGCTAATTATCCATTTAAATGTCCTGTAGATAAGAGTTTGTGATTCCCAACCTGCTGTGACCATCAGAGCCACCAGGAAAAAATTCCAATGGACGGTTGTTCTGCTTTCCACTAGATCTATGTTGTAATTAGAGGAGCTAGACTTCTTCCAAATCCCCCTGTGGTTTGAACCCTGGACATAAAGATGTGTAAATACACAATAAAAACATACAGTTAGAAATACCTTTAACACTTAGAAAAGGTTGCTTTGCACATGTGTTGGAACATTCGCAAGAAAAATAAATACCGAAAAGAGTGAAAAACTGCGAATCACAATGCATTCAGCCTTTATGAAACTGTAAGGATAAAAGGGAAAATGGAAGCAAAGGGTCAGTACAGGTTATGATCTCAGAGGAGTGCATGCTGAGAGTGGGCTTTAGATTACATCATTAATCCAGTCTGAATCTACTCTAATCCTCTCTTTCTGTCATTATATTTAGTGAGCCAGTGTGTCCTCAGGGATTGCATGGAAATGCTCCAAATGACAAGAACTTACTGCGACATGTAACGCTCACACTGACAATTAGAGGTAATTCAGTGATTCCTTCACACATCTCATTGATCTTTACCTCACATTACCTGCTTTATCTGCACAGCTGCTAATCACACACACACACACGCACACACACGTCACAGAGCAAATGCATGTGGTTTGATGCAGGACTCTTACAATTATATTAGATTATGGCAGACTAATTTTTTCACCTTAACTATTCCACTGAGCTCATTGTAATTTGGGTATGTATGTCTTTTTTATTCTGGCTGTTTCCCACAAAAAAAAAATAGAGACCCATGATTAAAATGGGCAAATGTATCAATGATCTATTGCTGTTCTACATAACTGAATCATAATTACAAAAATATAAATGTAAACAACTTTTCTGACATCAGATATTTAGATATATATGTACCATCCCCAGTGATAATCTCATAGTCTGTTCTCATAGTTCACTGCTATATAGTTATTTCTGTTGAGTTTCTTCCTTTTCTTAACCTCTTCTATTACATTTCGAATGCGTCTAGTCTTTAAGCAAGTATTCTTTCCGTATTTACTGTTTTCTGAAACCTTGGAGCTCACTTTTCTTTGTACATACTTGCTTACTTTTGTGCCTGTGTAATTTATCATGAACTCTCTTGTAGAAAATTGATATGCAAATACAGTTGCCTTGCTCTACACAAACCCATAGACACTCACACAAACACACTGTTATAAAAGCAGTTTCTTTAATAATAGCATATATTTGCACAGCTATATCATAAATATGTTTACATTCTGCTCTTGAAACAGTTATGAATCAGCAGCACTTTACTGATGCCTTACATTGCAGTGTATTTCGTGAACATGCCTCAAATGCCTCAAACTTTAAATTGCCTTGAAATAAAAGAACTAAACACAAGCAGACGAATAGCAGAACTAGTGAGCTGTCCTACTTTGTGCAAGCAAATCACGTTTTTGCAAGCTCAGTTCTAACATTTAGTTGAAGTGTTTTTTTTTTTTCCCCTGCAACTGCCACATCAGATCAATTTAAACTGGTGGTTTTTGGCATTGTATTGACTTCCAGTGAAGCATGAGCTCTACTATTCAGAGAAATCTGTGGAGCATTTAAAAAAAAAAGACGGATGAGGGTCTGCAGAAGCCAATATTACGTTATGTTAGTACTTTATTACATCATGCACAAAATGTTATTAAATGGGATTTTATTGCATTATCGGTCGGTTGTTGCATTAACAGCGGTTATTGCAGTTTTGGCTGCTGTGTGGTGCACTCTGACACGTTAATGTGAGGATTTATGAAGGGAAACATGACTGCATGAACAGGGGTAGTGCAGGGTCAGCTACTGAGAGCTATAAAGAGTATAATAGCTTGATTGTACCTAGTGAGCGTTTAACAGCGGCCGTACACAGAGACCCCAATTTGCCGGGTTTCAAGGTTCTCCGTGACCTCTTTTGTTCTCTCTTTTCACGGGTCACTGCAGACAGGAGCCATTAGCAGCACACGAAAACATAAAAAATTTGTTGCATCAAGCATAAGAGCAGGGTGACAAAAATTAAAGAATAAAGGTAAAGACAGAATTATTATCTGTTTTTTTTTTTTTATTATTATGTTTTATAAAGCAGATCCAAGGACGAAAGAGTGAAAATTTGACCTTCTTTGCAGCGATGAGCTCAGTCAGATTTTTTTGTGCGAATTTATGATGAACATAAAAGCTCCTCAACATGTTAACAGTAGTGTCAGAGACTTAAGACCTGAAGGTTAATGGCATGTTTTGCTATTGTTGTCTCAATCTGTGGCTGTAAAAAAACTCTGGCTGTTGTTACAATCTTTCTAGCCATCCTCTTCTTTTAAAAAATGCCTAGATGCATATTATTAACAAAGCGTGTTTATCCTTGAACAGTCATACAGTGATAGCAAAAGAGATTCAACAAAAAGCAGCTGACCTACATATCTAAACATTTACTTATCATTCATCATTATATCATTATAGATGAAATGAGCTTTATGTTTTTTTTATGCTATAATTACTGACTTGTTAGACAGTTTATGGTTTAAATACACTGTGATCCAAAAACATCGCCTGGTTAAACTTAGAGCAGTGTTTCTTTAAAGGAAATTAAAGACAAAAAAAAAAGAAAATCAAGGTCATTTCTGATCATGCTGTTAGTCAGCCAGCAAGAGGGAAGCAATCAGGCCAAGCTTAACTGGAACACCTCTTATAATGGTAACCGGCAGAGATGATTCTGCACACATTATTAACAGCCTTGCATCATAATACCATCACATTTTTGAAATTTGACATGTGAGCAATTTTATTTCACCTGATTTTCACCTAATCACAGGTTCCATTTTCCGACTTTAAATCATAGAAACTGACTTCACCGCAGCTTTTAACCTTCAAGTTCTGCTTTCACACCTTATATCTGTATTAACAGCACAGTTTTCTCTTACTTGATGCCAGTCACACACTTGATTGTCAAAACACAAAGGTTTAAGTAGGCCATCTTATTGATGCAGTTGGTTGCATCCGCAGTTATTCTGCTCCCAGGCATTTCCTGTCAGTTCAGGCAGTTGCACCAGTGAGGCTTCATTGACTGGGAGCCCAAGAGGAGCTTCATTGACATCTAACAGATCAAACATGCCTGGAAGGCATTTCCTCACCTTCTCCAAGAGTTTGTCCTTTTGCTGATAGGTAAGACACCAGCCTTCACCTTGGAAAGAGAGAAGAAAGCTGCACTTTTGAAGTAAAGTCAGTAATTTTCTAGGAAGGTTCACATTTTCCGTTCGAGTGTTCAGCGGGCACAAAATAATGACTAAAAAAAATGAATTTCTGAAAAATGAAAACTGTCTCAAATGTCCTTGACCGTCCTTCACGATGCACTCCATCCATATTTACATTATACTACCTACTCCAACTTTTGACAAAAAAAGCATAATTTAACCAGTTTTAGTAGACGATACATATTTAAAACTAGGGCTGTCAGTCGATTAAAATTTTTAATCGCGATTAATCGCATTTTGTCCTGAGTTAACGCGCGATTAA
>JAPZDY010000001.1:24061659-24077093 GCA_029783645.1 Ctenochaetus hawaiiensis | reverse complement strand
GCTATGATTGGTGGAACTCACGGGAGGCTGGCCAAAATTGCGGAAAAGTCGCTGTGATTGGACAAAATTGCAAGGTCGCGCAGAATTCACGGAGATTGGTTGAATTTGCGTTAATTGTTGCGATTGCAACATCGCGAATTCCTGGAGGGACTGATTATTTATTTGGAATAAATATGCTTGTCTATGAGATTTACAGTAAAAGCATTTAAGTTTCCTGTAAAAGGCAGGATAACATGAGAGACATAATTGGTAATATATCATTTTTTTAGCTTCCACTGCAGAAGCCAGGAATGTTCATTTACATAAATTAAATACAGCTCAATTAACTGTATTCTTCTTGAATGTCTCTCTGAGAAAATCGTTCCGATACCTCCTGTGGAAACTCTGTATCTTGGAAATGTAAATGCATGTAATATAGACTAAATGTAAACATACAGTAATGTAAACAGCCATCTGTGCTTTTCAGCTTAACTGTCATAACGTTGGATTTTTTTTTTCTGCTGGTTAAGCTCAGTGGTTGTTGAATTTGTTCACCCAGTGGAATAATTTGATCAAATGCGTGTGTTAAAACACACATATTTTTGCTAGACCAACAGTCTCAACACACAAGTTTTTTTTTCATATTTTTGAGATGCTCTGTGTTCTGCCTCTTTTTCTGTTTTGTCAATAAGAACAAGGGGATCCCTTGAAATTCTTGTGTGCACAGAGTTCCAGGTTGTGAATGAAAAACGCCAGACACAAAAACACAGCTTCTGTCGCCATGTGTGTACTGGCATAAAAATGACGGGCAAAGGAACAAAGCCAGCGCTCCTCTTCCACACACATTATTTTGCCTGGCGTGTTATGAATCTATTACAAATCCTTTTATAGCATGCTCAAGAAAAACAACCTAACGTTATAATGCATTGAAAGGCTATCACGCTGCAGCAGATGCCCAGCTTCGGTGTGGTAGTGCGTCCCTGAACAAGGCCTCCTCAGGCTGGGTTCATATGACACGAACAGTCTGAAGACAACCATGGAATCGGAGCTGAATACTTGCTTTGCTGGCCTCCCTGTGGCCCCTGCTATGAGGACATCCAGGGGCCTTTCATCTGCATGGTGGAGACAATACACAAGCAACTCCACGGAGCCTCTCGGAAAGGGCAAATACATGTGACTGTAAACATGAACAAAGAGAAATGCTATCAAAGATGGTCTTTGATGGTGCATATGTTCTTTACAAGTGAACAGCATGTGACTGTGCCATGTATGAAATAGTGTGTTTAGTCATCAGAGATATAAAAAAAAGGCAATTAAGCAGAGAAAAATAACTAAGCTTTTATACTCAAGCCCTTTACTTTTGCACTTTTTTCGTGTTTTGAGTTTTCAAATTTTATGTTACTTCCTTTTTTAGTCCTCTACGTTTATTTTACAGTTATAGCTACAGTGCATTTATGTGTGGACTGAGGTTTGACATACAAAACATACGAAAGGCATCATTGCTTGAGTCACTAAACTGGCTTCCTTTCAACCAGAGGATAGATATTGAAAATCCTCCACTCTTATACCAAGCACTAAGTGGTCTTGGGTCTAAATACAACTCTGATTTACTTCTACTTTATGAAACATCAGGATCCTCGAGTCAGCTGGGGCAGGTTCACTCCTTGTTTCCAGGATAAAACCCAGCAAAGTAAAACCAGCTTTCAGTCTCTGTGCTCCCCACCTGTGGAACCAGCTTCCTGAATACCTGAGATCTGCAGAGACTATTGCAGCTATTTTGGTCTTTTTTTAATGTCTTTTAAATGCATTTTTCTTTTAATGTTGAATTTAGTGTCCATTTTCAGTGTGTTTTTCTGCCTGTGTAATACGATCTGAATTGCTTTATGTCTGAATGGTGTTGTATGATTTAATGAATGAATAACCTAAAAGGCAAAAGGAGTGCTGATTAGTGAACGTACTCATATTGGGTTTTTTTTTGAAAAGTAAACTGAACTTATTTGTTTGCACCAAATGAAAGTGATCAGGTGCATGTTGACTTTCAGGTTATTGTTATTCATAATATGTTAATAAATGTTTCTACAACGATCCCTCTGGTATTTAACCGTGAATGTTAATAAGCTGTTAATTAGTGGACTTGGTCCAGATGCTCTGCTGCACTAATTCAGAAGGTCACTGGCCAAAAGGTCCACTGAGGTGCTCTACCTGATGAATTAATAAACAAAAGGATGAAGGAGGTCTCTTTCTGGAGGAGGATGAACACCAGCAAGGCAGATTTTTCCATCCAAGCAAACTAGAATCTGTTTTTTAATTGCTTATAGCTTATCTGTAAAAAAAAAATAATAATAGCTATTAACTAGAAATCATACCTCCTGTATGGAGGGATTCTTATTATTAAGTGTTCTAACATGATCTTTTATTAGGACATTACACAAAGGTGGATGATTTCAAACTCCAAACACAACCGCAGCCACACCTACAAACTGCCGTCGGTTCGAACACATGCACATGATCACGATGCAGCTGTGGATCTGATGGACGTTTCTTGGGTTGTGCTGTGTTTTTATGTCCACTGACTGTCATCTTGTCTCATTTTTGGAACAGAGCCGCATGTCTCACTGTGCTTCAGGTCTGTCACGCCTCTCTCTGAGTGGATAACACACACTTGAACTTTATTTGATCCTCACTGGAGCTGCATATCAACCCTCTGAATCTGTGTGTGCTACATGCAGTTCGGCTGCTTGTTAGGCTGCTTCTGTTGCTGAAACTTAATTTGTTTGATAGCACCATTGCTAAAGGTTTTTTAGCTCAACCTGGCTAACTAGTTGTTAGAAATGCCTTATTGAAATGGAAATAAAAGAAAAGCTTTTAATTGGCTTCTTTTTTTTCTCCTCTTTTATTGCTTACTATTGCTTTTCTGATGTGATTTGATTCTTTGGACCAATTATCATCATTATTAATACTTTGGCTTTGAAGACTGACAGTTTACATGATCCAGTTTCTGCAGTTTTGGTTGCAGTTTCTCTATTAATTGTTTCAATTTCTGTAAATAGATGTTAATTATCGTTACACAGTGTTTCAGCAACGCTTTGTGTCATTTGATTTCAGTTTTGCAAAGGTTTTTGAAACTTTTTCCTCCCCCTGTGTTTCCCCTAGACATTAAAAAAAGGAAGCAACACTAATTACTTGTGCATCCCTTTTGTCTCCCTCACTTATTTTCTAAAGCTTTTTTTTTTTTTTTAATCTTGCTCCTCGGTTTTGCTCCTGCTCTTTGAACACTCATATCATGTTCATTATCAGCCCACCAGCTCGTCCATCAATATCTGGGTTTTAGATGCCCCGGAGAAAGGGCTTTGCAGAATCACGAAGCCCGAGGCTGTAATGTTAATGTGACAAGTTCACGTCAAAGTCAGAGGAGAAATGTTCTGCAGCGCCACCATATATTCTGTAATCTATTAGATTCCGAATAAGATGTTCAGGGTTAGATTGCGGCGGCGGGGGTCCCACCGCAGTCACACAGTTAATTATTTGTGTCAGAGAATCTAATAGGTCGCAGATTTCGGTGTAACACTGTCATGCCTGCTCTATTTTTTTTTTTTCAAAGTAAAATCATGCAGACAGTTAGATAACCTGCAGGCGATGTTGTAGATATTTCATTCATAAGGATAAAAGTAGCCTTGTAGTTTCATGCAAAACAATCAAAAAAAAAAAAAAAAAATCTGCATGCAATTCAAATGGAAAAGAGGGTTTGATGGAATCACCGTGAACTCGTTGCCCCTGCGTGGAAAGAGATGATCTGCTTGTGTTGGTGCATGCATGCATGTGTGTGAGTGTGAGTGAGTGTGTGATGTGGCAAAGCTGGAGACTGAGGATGATGATGGTGATGTGTGTTTGTGTGTGTGTGTGAGGGAGAGAGAGAGAGAGAGAGAGAGAGAGAGAGAGAGAGAGAGGCAGGTGGAAAGGGGGAGGGGTCTGGGGTGGTCCAGACAGTCGGTCCTTGTGTACCTCACACACTCTCAGTCTCTGCGCATCATTTAAGGGGAGCTCGACTGACGCTTCCTTCGGTCAGTCTCACCGCCTTCTGCCGCTTTGGAAGAAAAAAAAAACAAGAGCCGCTTCAGCGCAACCTTTCCGCTCCTTTTTTTTCCCTCTTATTTTAACAACAAACCGATTAACTTGAACCGACTCATACTACCGTTATATGGCAAATACGGGTCTGCCAGCCGCATTTTTTTCTCTCTCTCTCTCTTCTACCGGAGAGGAAGCGCACGGTGGAAGACGCTTGAGGACTGAAAGGAAAGCAGTCGTGATTCATGGACGAACAGCGCACCATGAGAATACTACAACTACCTACAAGGTACATGGAAACAAGTGAGAATCCGCTCCTTAATTTGACTGTGATTTATGATAGTGGATGCTTTGGTACGGGCTTTATTTTTGCACAGTGGTCTTCATTTTGAACACTTGCGGCTGGGTGGGATGCGTTCATTCGGGCTATGTTGTCTTATCGCAGCGTTGGTGAGGATGTCTGCATCGCGGAAAATCTCTGTCAGAAAGCCCAACCTGTTCCCGCAGCAGGGCTACACAGTGGGGCTTTTTTCTTTTTTTTTTTTTCATCCCAAGCGTGTGTTAGGAGAAAGCATAGATGATCATAAATCGTCGGAGTTGCCATCATGGGCCATAGAAGTCAGTATTTCGTCTTGTTAGAGTATCCATCAACATTATCAGCTCCTTCACACAAAGACTACAGTGTCCCTCTGCAGTGGCAGAGGAAATAGATGCTCATCTGCTTCTGTATAAAACAATTCTGGGATTGCATTTATTTTTTTCTTTCCTTCTCAGATGTTATGTCATTGTGTTTTGGAGTCAGAGGAGATACCCTATTGCATCATTTCTCTTCTGGACCTTACAAGCTTCATGCATGGCTTCTAAAGTGATGATTTTTAGTTAGAGCATCAAAGCTCCCTGCGTCAAGGCCCCAGAATATGACACTACAGTACTATTTTTAATTTAAAAAAATCAAACCCTTAATGGGACTGATTTTCTGTGCAATTAATCTAATTTTCCACTTGCAGAGTCGTTTCCCCTTGATATGACATTGGCAGCAAAGCTTTAAAGTACTATTTACCTCGCTGGGCTAAGACTTTATTTTCCCCCTGATGAACAAGTGGAGTACAGCACAATGCTTACAAGACTCTTCAAATCAGGCCAAACAAGGTCCTTGAATTAGATGCAGGCAAGTTGGGGTAAAGAGCGTCATGGCAGATGTATGGGTTGTATTGCAGTATAGTTTGTGAAAGAGTGTACACAGGGAAGTATTCAGTGTCTCTAATAATGATTATATGGTAAGTTTTGGTGCATTTTTAACCCATAAAGCACATTACAGACACAGAACCAGAGATGTTTTTTTTTAACATTCAGTTAAAAGCTATTTTTAAAACAAAACGCCTCGCCATTTTTAGATACTGTATACAGCGTTTTTTGTGCATCCGCCTCACTGTGGTCCGGGGCTCTCAGACTGCTTTGCTCTTTTGCCTGGCAGTGTCTGCTGATTGGATAGAAAGCAAAAGTTAGGGGACTCATAACTCTCCTCTTTATCTATTTTTTTTAAATTTCTTTTCAAAAATTATGCTGTATCACTGGAAGGAGACGCAGAAGACAAATTGAAAGATGAAGCCAGATGAAAGAATCTGTGTCATGGCTCCAGCATTGTTCATCACTGCTCATGTTCTGTTCTCATCCAGCACATAATGAATCTCATGCCCTGACTTAACAGAAGAACCAAAGCGAATGAAAATATGGCCCTCCAGCCTTGGAATCATAAATAAAATATAGCCGGCACATTGCTTAAATTCAAACCATTGATGACTCACATTCAGCTCTAAAATCAATCACAATAGAAGTCATCTTATATTTAATTGGAATATTCATATGAAATATTATTATTGTTGTTGATTTTTATTGTTCCTTAGTGCCAATATGTTATATGAGCTATCATTTCAGGGCAGTAAGTGATGTCAAACAGTATTTATTTGGGTAAATTCATGTGGAGAGGTAGTCACTGGGCTGTTGCACCAAAAAAAAAGTTATGAAATAACAGTTTAAATATTTTCTGAGAATAAAAACAACAAAAATAATCTCTGTTCACAGGGAGGACCTGGCATGGACCGCTGTGTCTAAATGAAGTGGTTCAGCCATGCAATGTTCCTGGAAGGCAGTGATTCTGCTGGCCTTGGCCTCCATTGCCATCCAGTACACGGCCATCCGGACACTCACCTCCAAGCCTTTCCAGCTGTGCCCGCTGCCTAGCCCCCAGAACTGTGGCCTGGGAGGCCAGGAGACAGAGCCTCCCTTTGAGCGGGGAGCAGCAGGCGGCGGAGGCTGTGATGACTACCCTTACTTCTCCATCAATGCCACGCGAAAGACGCACATCCTGGTCTTGGCCACCACCCGTAGCGGCTCCTCCTTCGTTGGCCAGCTGCTCAATCAGCACCAGGAGGTATTCTACCTGTTTGAGCCTCTTTATCATGTCCAGACCACACTGATTCCACGCCTGTCACACAGCCGTAACGCCGCAGATCGGCGTGTGATGCTGGGCGCCAGTCGAGACCTGCTGCGTAGCCTGTACGGCTGCGACCTCTACTTCCTGGAGAGCTATATTAAACCGACACCCACGAATCACACCACAGATAAACTCTTCCGCCGCGGTGCTAGCAGAGCGTTGTGCCAGCAGCCCGTGTGCGATGCCTTTGGTCCGAATGACGTTAATGTCGAGGAAGGAGACTGTGTCAAGAAATGTGCAACTCTGAACATGACTTTAGCAACGGAGGCGTGCCGTGAGAAGCGGCACGTGGCGATCAAAATCGTCCGGGTGCCAGAGATTGGAGATCTACGCGGTCTGGTGGAAGACCCACGGCTGAATATCAAAGTGATTCAACTCGTCAGAGACCCGCGTGGTATCCTCTCATCACGGATTGAGACATTCAGGGATACGTATCGTCTTTGGCGCATTTGGAGGGCCACGGGGCGAAGACCCTATAATCTAGACTTGAGTCAGCTCACAGTTGTCTGTGAAGACTTTCTCAGTTCTGTTTCAACCGGTCTCAGCCATCCCTACTGGCTGAAGGGGAAATACATGTTGGTTCGTTATGAGGATTTAGCGAGAAATCCTCTTCTCAAGACAAAGGAGATCTATGACTACTTGGGGCTGCTAATGGATAAAAATGTGGAAGACTGGATACACGCAAACACTCGGGGCAGCAATGAACCCTCGGCAAAACACAAGTTTGGTACAGTGAGAGACTCAGCGGCTAATGCGGAGAACTGGCGTTTGAAACTGTCTTATGACATGGTAGAATACACACAGACAGTGTGTCAAAAAGTACTTCAACAGCTGGGATACAAGGCTGTGAAATCAGTGGAGGAACTGAAAAACCTCTCCCTCTCACTGGTGCAGGACAAAACTTTTGTACCTTTTTTGTAACAAAGATAGTTCTCTAATGACTATTTTTGATATATTTATAATTGTTGCCTTATAATTTCCTTAGTTTGTCGGTTTTCGTTTCTGTAATTTTGTTCTTTCAAATTTGCACTAAACTTTAAACATTTTGAATGCACCAAGGGAACAAAGAATGATTCCCCCGATGTTGCAGAACAGCACACAAAACACGAAGTAATCAAAAAGCTAGTTTACAAATGTCTCATGTTTTATTTTAATTTTTTCATGATTAGAACAAAGATGAGTCCCTGTCTTCATTAATTTCCTGTATGCAAGCTGTTGTTTCGACAGAAATGAAATGTTGCCCGTCAGAAACATGGGATGGCAGTTGGGAGGGATTTTGGTAAAAAAAAAAAAAACTCATATTTTTTTAGACCTGTGATGGCAGATTTGGACTGTACAAGCCCTTCTGTGCAATAAATAGTGAATGTCGAAGTCAAGCTTTACCACTATGGCATTTCTATCCATGTGGGGGAAGAGAAGAGATACTTCTGACAGATGCCACGCTTTTCAAAGGATAATTACAGACAATTAATAGGCTCTCAAGTTAAAGGGACAGAATCCCGTTGGAGGTCATGGGTGTTTCATCAGAAGATTTACTACCATCTGTGATAGACAAACACACACTAATGAGAGGTAATGCTGAAATTTTTATTCCTGTAGCTATTTAGAGAACAAAACACATTTCCAAGATGACTGCAGCATAAAAAAACATGGATGTTAACATGATATAGTTACTAATCTAAATAGACACTGATGCATTCTGATGAAAAAAAAACTGTATTTGTCAGTTTTATTTATTTACTTTATTTATTTTACTTAACTTGTAGACTCCATTAGTTTTTTAAATCATGCAGTGTTAAATTTATACATCTTTTTTTCTGTCTTTCATTAAAATGTTTATGCCATTAACGGTAAGACATAACTCATCTGTTAAACAGCAAAAGGATTTCCTTATTTTTGTGTGTCACATCATTAGTTAGCGGGAAAAGACAGTCCCAAAATTAAAAAAAAGGCGTATGCATTTTTACTCAAGTTAAATAACCCAGCTGTTTTGACAGTTAATCAGCTGATCTCTGTTTATCCTCAACATGAAAGATTAAAAACAGAGGAAGGTATATTTTCATAGAACAGGTTGCACTGCAGAGTCCCATATTTCCTGGATGTGTGAAAAGCTTATGCTGCACAGCAGAGCCTCATTCAAAAAAACAGCATATCCACTTTAGATCACATACAAAACAAGTATTACAGTAATGGCTGCTCATAATCTAGAACAAATCCTCTGATCATGACAGTAGCAGCAGGCATGCTGTTTCGCTGGAGAAATGTTAAAGGGTTGAAGATCAAGGCTGAGATGCAGCTCACCACAGCCCTGAGAGAAACATCTCCTTTTTTTTCTATTCCGCTCCTCATAATAATGCTGAACACACTGGACAGTTGACAAAGCACTGAAGACCATTATATACCTCTTTTTTATTCATCTTTGAAGGTAAAAAAAAGAGTTTTCTATTCCAACTCACATAACATTCCTGAACTTAAGCACATAATCATTTGCTGTGAAAATTAACCTTATTATAAGCTATTTGTTATTGACGGACTCTTGGATCACGATTGCTGCAAAAGTAAATACACATTCGAGACCTCTAACCGGCACAAAGGGGAAATGCTCTGGTAAACATCCCCTCAGTTACAGTTTATATTTGAAGGCATGTTTTCCCAGAATATGCAGTGGTTTGTATGGCAACCTCTCTTTCAACTCGCTGCTCAGAACACAGTGATCATTACATGCTGTGCACTATATACAGCAACTTTAACTGAAAGTGACTCAGCTTGTTGTGCAAGCACGGAAAAACCGCCTAGGTTACGTGCACACAACACAGCTGCACCTGTAAAATGCAGAGTAAACACCTTTTCAGAGTGGTATTGGTAAACACGACACGCTCCGTATTGTTTTTAAGCCTTTCAAACAGAGACAAAGACACGGCAGGTTTTTTTTAAAAGTAGCATGAATTTTTTTGTTGCCAGTTTCTTACAGGAAACATCAGTTTCAGGGTATAAACTAAGACAAAAAATTGACTTTTATGATCATATCAAAAGATTGTAGCAGTGTTAGAGACATTTAGTTAAGCTGCAGTCAGAACTGTAGATCCACTAATGCACAGGTATGTAACGTCTGTCAAAAACACTGATAAAATGTCAGCTTATTCTTTTTTTCCATCTTTCATCTTTTGTGTCGAACAATCCTGACTTTGAATTTTTAATATCCACAAAATGCCGTCACTGCTGATAACTGTGCAGTCGAATAACATGGGGCAAAAAGGTCCATTGAATTCCATGCAATGACCACTTGTTTACCCATAAGATATCAGGCCTGTGAATGGAGCATCACACGCTCCGGCTCATCAGTATTGGTGACCGGATGTCCATTGTGATGCAGAGCACAAACCTTTGATCCTCCTCAGTGCCGAGGCTTGGAGGCAAACTCTCTCCCTCTCTCTCTCTCCCTCTCTCTCTCTGCCTGTGCTTTCTCCATCATCCACCTCTTTCTTTCTTTCTTGCAGAGATCTCCGGGGATTGTTCCTTTGCTTCAGTGCTCACTCTCTGTTTTTCACTTTACCTCTGAATCTTCTAGATGTGCTTGGCATACTTTTAATTTTAAAGCTGAAAAAATGTTCCCGAGTTGAGCCCGAATACATGCAAATGATTTATTTCAGCTGTTAAGTGAACGGTTTGACATTTTGGGAGACACACATATTTGCATTCTGTCTGAGAGCAAAGAGATCAATAAAAAATCTCACATCTGTGTGGAAAATATGAAGCTACGACTAGAAGCTGGTTAGCTTAGCTCAGCACAAAAATGGAAACGATGAAAATGCTTGCCTGACATTCATTAGCTGTGACAAAATCTACTTACCAGCACCTCTAAAACCTGAAATTTCTTCCAGGTTCCAGTCTTTGTGTGCCGCCACTGAGCTGGCAGTTCTTAACCAGGACTCCAGGACCCTTTATGGGCCATCTGTTGGGCTGCAGAGACAGTAGAACCACCAAATGGTTAGATTTTATGTTGGTTACTAGTTATTTCTGTATCTAACTATGTCATTTTTTAAAAACAAATACCAGTTCTATTTGAATATCACTGCACCAAACATGACAGATCCTCAAACAGCCAACCATGTTTTGCTACTGTTAGCTAGCTAACATTCTGCCTGATGCTGTGGCAAAACTGGACTGGTTTTTAAAATGAAAAAAAAAAAGGATGAGGGAGGTAACCCTGCCAATGAAAACACGACCCTGGATATATTAAATTGATATTTGCACTGATAGGCGCTGGTGCTTTGCCAAAAACTGTGTGTTGCATGTGGTGAAATCCCAGACCAGTTGATTTTTTTTCTCCTTTTTTTTTAGTCATTTGATGTTTTTCTTATTATTTTTTTTGCAATGTGGTCCTCGGATATTATTTAAAAGTAAGGATATGTTACAAACAGTTGAAATTCTCTGTTCTAAGCCATTGACAACAAGTTGAACCTTCATATTTACTACACAGACATGAGATTGATCTCAATTTTCTCACCTAACTCTGACATTTTAGATAATGTGTTTATTCACTTTTTTGGCAAACTCTTCTTTATCAAAAAAAAAAAAGCAAAGTGACAGAGTGTTCCATAGTCTGCTTCCAATCTGTCATTAAAAAGCTTTAATGGATTCACGAATGCATCAGCAACTCCAGCCTCTGAAAGCTAAAACTAAAACGTGTTTTGCTGTGTCATTTGTATCTCATTTACTTATTGTAAAATAATGAGAGCTAACATCTTTGAACAGCTTATCAATAGTGCTGCATTTGAGCAATATCCCAGCTGAACAGGCACACTTTTATTTTTTTTTAACCAAGCCTCAATATTAAACTCATTTTGGCTCCTTGTTTCTGATGCAGAGCAGTTTGCTAGCAATGGCACACTTCCTCCACACGCCTGACCCCCGCACACAGTATGCAGCCTGCCTCCATGTGTCACTGTGTTGGTCAGCCCCCTCGTGTCCCAAGGCTGGACATATGGTTAACAAGCCCCTGGAAGAAAGTACAGCAAATCCCTCTCTCTCTCTCTCTTTATGCCCCTTTTCTCTCTCTTTTTATTCTTATCCTCTCATAATCTAACCTTAATAATCTGACCCCGTGTGACTGCATGTCAGAGAGAGAGAAGACATTTGCTCCTTTGTGCTCACTGTTTACTGAGCTGAGCCGACAGAAGAAATGTCCCACTGGCTAAACCGACTTGTTCTCGAGCAAAAGCTCCCGTAGGAGAATGTTCTTAAAGTGTTTGCGGGAATAATGTGATCATTCTCACAAATGAAACCCTGAGAAAGGAGTCTACTGTCAGTGCTTTACATATCTTGCTTTTGCTCTTGTTTGTGTGGGTCTCAGTTGGGTTGTTTACTGTATCTGAACCACTGCCTTCTGATTTGAATAGTTCACTGAACTGAGGAAACCAGGTAAATTGCAGCACTCCAACACGCTTGTGTCAGTGTTGATGAGATGAAATGGAACATGCTATGAATGCATTTTTCATTTCCTGATGAGCACGTATTGTCTCTGACCCTTCAACGTGTCACCTTTGTGGATGATTTGTGCGGGCATGCGACTGTCTCCGAGCAGCCGCGGTGATTTAGTCAGTCGACGCTCAGGTGACCCGCTTTTGTTCTCTTCAAGCAAAAAAAAGAGTTGCAAATGAAGGTTGAGCGGCGCAATCAAAACTATTCATGTGAGAATCATGAGATCGTTTCGTTCGGCCCTTCTGCACAGTTTGTCCAAGTTGTTATTTGATTGCTGATAAAAATGGCGGTTGGGGGTGGGTGAGTCGGGCTCCGCTGGAAGTGATATGGGCAGCTTAATTGAAGCTGTCGGCAGGTCAGCTGTAAGAGAGGCGAAGCAACCAGGTCATTATGTAGAGCACCAAGATAGGTTTAATGAAAAGAGCAGCTTTGAAATGAAAATTAAAAAAAAGAAAAAAAAAAAATGACATTCGCTGTAACATGCAAACTGGAACAGTTAATCCTTATGGGTAATATGTTCTGTGATTGCATTGCATCCAAATCCCAACTTAACTTCATATTTGCAACATAAGCTCGTTCAAACACACGAGATCTGTTGGCATCTGTTGTTGCTGGATACGTTCGATGTTGCACGAAGCATGCTACTGGAAGAAATGTTGACAAATTATACTTTTCATATTAACTTATTTTTTTCCATACTTAACATTTGATACATTAAAGCATTAAATCTTACAGCGTGTATGATCTTATTTTTTTTTTAAATAAGAAGTGGTGGGTGGAGGGTGGAAATGGCAGTCCGTCCCTGAAATGCTCGGAGCTACAGCTGCAACTGGCAAGCATAGGTTAGTCTGTCTCCATCGCTCTCACACACATGCATGCACACACATTGAAACTGAGGAGCCATTGATGGTTAATCCCCCCGTGGAAATGTGGGTATAGGTGAGTGAGCGGATATGTGTCTGTGTGTGTGTCTGTGTGTGTGTGTGTGTGGGTGAGAGTGTGTATGTGCATGCAGTGTCAGTCGGGCCAGTCAGTGCAACTTACGTCACTGTGGTCAGCTGTGGCTCTCTCGCTTTGCTGCCGTTTGCTCAAATTCTCCCTTCGGCTGGCCTGAAAAGCCGAAATGAGATTAGCACACGAGCAAACAAACGAGCAGTACGAGCAGTCAGGAGCTATAATTTGAACCTCTTGAATAGAGGAAATGTGGAAATATCTCAGTTTTGATTCTGTGAGAATTTTTTACTTTTGTTGACTCAAAGATATAACGCTTGCAAAATATGTGCTGTGGAACTCTTGTGCAATTGCAACATGACACAAACTGGGCGGTGTGGTATGTGTATATTTCTGACCGAAGACATAAATCTTGATCAAACTCCAGACTACCAAGTACATATTTGTTTTCTCAGACACTGAGGCTGTAAATCAGAGCTGTGAGAGTGTGTGTGTGTGTGTGTGCGAGGTGAAGATAGAGTGCTAGATGAAGGCAGTAATGTAGGTCTGAATACATTAATAATTTTTTCATGTGAAATCTTTTTCATGTAATTGAACTGTCTTCACTTCAATTTCACTTCATCATACAGTATGTTTTCATTTTACTCATGTACATATAGGAAAAGAACAAAAGAGCATAAATCCTGGCTGAGAAAAGCTCCCATGGAGGAGATTTATGTGCAACTCACACAGACTGGCATGTATATTTTAGCCTCGTCTTTGGATCACAGCTTGCGCCAGGCGAATGTGTCAGTTTCTCTCAAAAAGTGAAAGTCCCTCGACATGTCTGGATTCCTGACTTGCCACATATGTTCTTTTCTACTGTGTCAGTTCTGCAGAAAAAGCTTGAACTCGTAGCGTCCACTGTGTGTGTGTGTGTGTGTGTTCGATTTGCATTCAGTGCCCGCTGACAACGAAGCTCTGTTTTGCTCAGGCTAGCATTTAATTCATCTTGGTGGCAACCTCTTAGGCCTTCAGGCTGTTCCAAATTACAGCACTTGATGACAAAACAAAAACAAATTATAACATCACGGATGAGTCTATTATAAACTTTGCCAACAAGCAATGTCATGATGCAAATCCAACCAAAGAATACTAAAAACAGCCAGTAGAGAGCACTTTTATTGTTGCTAATTTGCGGAAAAATATGTGATTTGTCAGTACTATAAAAAGATATCTATACTGCTTTCCAACTAATTAACCATTAATATTTTTCAATGAGAACTTCCAGCTTCCTGTTTAATATTCTGTAGCTTTCTTCAGCAGTGTTACAACCCAAGGTCCCCGACATGCCAATTGAATAAAAGCAAAAGATTAATATTTCCGGATGATACTACCGTTTTGTTGAGAATGTTATTATGTATCTTCCCCCAACCTGAGTTTGCACACTCCAGAGGGCTCCTAAACACACTTTCCTCCCCATTAATTTTACTGCTTCTCATTAAATCACTTGAAATCTACAGCAGAGTTAAAATGTCTGTTAAAGAATTAAAGGGAAAAGGAACTCACAAGGGTTATTATAATATTATAATATTATCTGTAAGAACCTGATTAAAGTCTTTTATGACTTACCGGATATTTTACCTCTAATGCTGGTAAATTATTAGATATCCTGCTAAAATTGGCTTCTCCGTGTTTCATTTTAATAGACCGATGCTTATCTATCTCTTGTCTTTTTTTTGCCTTAAGTCATAAAATTGTTTGGCAAAGGTCAGAAGTGTCAAAAAAGAGTTGCATGTCCTCAAGTCAGTAACACACAACTTGTGGCCCACAGGCTTATTTTACCCTCAGTAGGCTGCTGAGCGGGCTGCTGACCAATTTCTAGTTCACAATGGAGACAGATGAATTATTTTTTTTGTTTGTTTCTTGTTTGCTTGTGCACATCAATTTGTAAATGTCCCTCGATTGCTACCTGGAAAGTTGTGTGTGTGTGTTAGTGAATTAGTTATAAGTGATGTGTACAGACCAATCAGACTTCCTGACACACCTGACCAGCGTCGGGGTGCTGCGACTGGATTCACCCGTTAGCAAAGATAAGTAAAGATAGCAAATGCGAAAAAAGGCTGACAATGGAAACAATTTAATGAAAACTTGGACCAGCGAACTTGCCTTCATTTTGTTACCTTGTACTTTTCCACTGTGTTGAATTAACCAAATGAAAATTGCTGTAGGGAAAGTTGCTATTCAGTCCCTCCAGGATTTCGCGGGCGTTTTTCAAGATTGTTGCGGCCTAAAATGCCTGAATTTGCGGCAGCTTTTTTAAAAAATTGCGATGTAAGTTGCGATGTTTTAAGCGTATTTGTTGTGATGAAATTGTGGGAGACAGTGAAAATTGCTAAAAAGTTGAATTTTTTTCTTTGTTTTGTTTTCGTGAAGAACATCAGGGAATTGTTTTGCACGGTCTTTAGCAGTAATTTTTGTTGGT
>JAPZDY010000001.1:24049242-24060878 GCA_029783645.1 Ctenochaetus hawaiiensis | reverse complement strand
CTGCAGGAGCAACACAGTTTCTATTGTAGATCTTGTCAGTGTAGAGTCACTGAGCTGCCCGACCGGCTGGCAACACAGCAGTTATCAGCTGAGGTGATGAGGACGTCGGTTTGAAATGCTTCCTTGCATTGACATCAGACAAAATATTGTTGTTATTTCTTATCATGCATTCAAACTCCATTCACTCCAGAAAACAGTATAATTAAATATTAGTGAAATTTGTGTAATTGATATTTTGGTGACCTGCTGCTCTTCCCTCTTGCAGCTTATGTTTTGTAATTTATACACAATAAGCATCAAATCATCAGGAGAATTTTTCCACAATTTTAAACATAATTTTGCTTCTATGAGAATAATAAGTCTTGATTTAAATGACACCCCAACCCCACCCAGCTCCCCCACGCCCCCAGCATTTCCTTGAGCACAACCTTCAGAATACAGTTTCATTTTTCAGCCCTAACATTTAATTCTCAGTATGCTGCTTGTTTTGCTCAACATATTGTATGCTCAACTGAATATCTGAACTTTTAAGATTTAGGACTTCGGATCCTTTGGTTCCTTTTGGGCAGCGATGAAGGAGCTGTAAACACAGTGCTGACACATTATTTCACCTCAAGAGTTGATTTGGCAACCTTTTCAGCTGACACTGTCTTCTTAACACGTCCAGCAGATATGGAACATCTTTATAATTCTTTTTAAATTGTGTTTGTATCCAACTGATGGATGTTGCATCGAATAAACATTCTCCTTTTAGCTCTGTTGTAGCTCCCACTCCCACTCCTGAGGGAAATATCTGTCTCCTTAGCTGCTTTATAATCCACAATGCAACAGATATAGCAGCTTATCTGCAGATTTGTGCCTAACGTGCAGCATAAAACATATGTTTTAGAGATGTTTCACTGGAAAAAGCTGCCTGCTTCATCTGAAAATGGCACAGTATTAAACTGAATTGTCAGGAATTGATGTGTTATGTGATGCAATTTTCCTACATTGAAGTTTCTGTGGTTGAGGTCTTCTTCAGGTTTATGCACAAAAGACACTTGCTTAGAATTAGAAATTAGAAAAAAGTTCGGCAAAACAAACCAGGTTTTGTCGCCAGATAAATGTCACAACATCTACTTCTTAAAAACATCTGATTTGGGTCACTAGAACAAGAAAAAAAAATCTGGAAAGTCCCCCAACATCTTCGTTACGTCATCAGGTTCTGTCACTAGAAACTCTGCTTTTTAAACGTCCTGTCATGTCATGTAAAAGCAGTCTGTCCTGGTTGCCACAGAAATGACTGTAAAATGTCCTGAATGTTGCTAAAATCACCCAGTTGAAACTGTCAACCATGATTTGGTCTCAAGCACACGTCGTCTGTTTGTCAGCTGTCTGGATGTGTGAGGTGTGAGGTCACCACCATCACATCTGCATCCTGATCAGTAAAGTAAATTCATTTAGGGATGCTTATAATAACACCTACGTCAAGTTTAATGAACATTTAAGTTTAATAAACTGTGAACAGGCTGCAGGATGGCAGCTGTGAAAAGTGAGCCAAAATAGTAAAGAAATATTTGCAAAAAGCTCAGCAGAGCTGAAGGTAACTGTTTCAATGCTACTCTAAGACCCTGTTGCCTTTTACTGTCAGTTTAGCTTGTAAATACATTTGTTTGACCTTTGTCAAAGACTGGAGTTTTTGAACTGTTTGTCCCAGCCTGCAATACAAACAAAAGCAATCATTTTTTTTCATCTTCTTCACTTTGTTTAGTTCCCAGAATGCACAACTCCATCCTCGCCTCATCGTGGATAGCTGCTGATAGTGGAGCAGTGACTCAACCCTGACTTTGTATCAAAATAGAGGTGTTAAGTACTTAAAATACACCGATTAAGCCTGCTAGCAGTGTGTGCAGAAGCTGTGCACACAAGTGTAATCCTGTGTGTAGTAACAGTGTAGTAAACCTCCATCACCTCAGAGTTTAAGCACCGGTTGATGACTTTTTAAGAAACATGTGCAGATTATCTTTGATAGATTTCGTCCATTTCTGCCTCGCTTAATGTTTTAAAATGCACCTATAACCCAAGTCGTCAACCGCATGCGTACACAGTTAACTGAGAAGCCAGCTTTATTACAGTCTAGGCTAAATTTTTAATGGCTTTGTCAGGATTTGTCAGAGGGGAAAATAGTATTGTTCCTACATTTAAAGAGAATTGCCCTGTACTTTTAAATTATTGAGCTGTGCAGTCAGTCGTACCTTGCACATTATGAGGGTTTGAAATAAGTAATCTAGAGCGTTTTTTTCTTCGGGACATGCTCGATAAAATGGCAAGAGGAAATCTGCGCTGCAATTACTGTTCACATACTCAAATGTCACAGGGCAGCGGATGAATTAAGGTTGAATTTCAGTGATATTCTGCTCTAATACCCCAGCCACTGATGCTGTCCTCCTGAGTTTCTCTTTCTTAGATCAATTTGTCGTGGTTGCTTTATTGGCAAACACAGAGAGGGATTTGGCAGGGAAAGCCTGTTACATATAAAACCACGTGTCAAACCTCCCTTTTTGGCTGTTTTCAGGTCATTCCTGACAGCAACAGCTGTAGAGGGTGATATATTTAGAATTTTGAGACAAACGGAAAAGAAGCTCCTCTACTGACGTCGGCTGCACCGAACAGTGAAACAGTGAAAACAGAAAAAGGGACAAATTAAATGCGCATGCTTATCAGATGCTGCGTGATACAAGAGATGCAGGGAAAACACTCAGACCTTGTGGTTAAGCTCTAAGGGCTTTTATTATTATCATTGAATTTTGCATTAATTACTTAATAATGTATGGCTTTTAAAAACACAGATTTACAATAAATACCGCTGAAGATAATCAGATAAACTCAGGAGCAAAAGATTTATTTTAGCTTTCCTGTGGTGCTTCTGAGCAGTGGTAGAAAGTAATCAAGTGAATTTACTCAATAACTGTTTTTAAATGCAATTTTAAGGTATTTTAACTTGCATTTCTTTTTTTCTGCTACTTTATATCCTAGTCCATTACTTATCTTAAGGATTTAAGCTCCAACATGTTGCCCTATTATCATGTTATTTAATAATGTAATGTTGCTGCTGCCTGCATCCATGACAATGAAATTTCATAATTTTATTATCGTTATCAACTAATTAACTCATATTGATTGCTATATAATTGATACATATGATGATAAAGGGATCATGTTCCATACGAGTGCTTTCTGGGTTTGACCATCCCTTGATAGCTCAGCCAAGGGATTGTAACAGTCAGCTTATTACGCTAACTTAGCATGACTAGCTTTCTAATTTTTAGTAAAAGACCCTCTCCTGTCATTGATATAAGCTCTGATGTATCCTCTCTGATGGTCAAAATTACATATTATGACATTTGCTTCAAGGTATAAATTACTTCATGTCCTGAAATTGCTTAAAATGTCACACTACACCCTTGGCCTCATTAAGTATGCACCTTTCCATTAATATTCATTAGATCTCAGACGTCGTCTTACCAGCTACGTAACAAATACAACAGCAGCATGTTTGAACCAGACAGAGCTGAAGATGAAGATGAATTAGAAGATGACTACATGGCACACAATTGCATGCAGATGGAGAATTAGATTTGTAATGTCTTTTATGGGTTTTACTCTTACAACTTAGAGCACAACCGTAAATGATATTGAGACCCACAAACTCGACTACGTTAGCTGTAAAAGCTAACAGTTTCTAGTTGGAGTTGTTTGTGCAGTCAATGCACGTCTGAAATGCAGCATCAGAGTTTTAAAGCCACACGGAGTTTTGAAAATGCTTAGACATATCCTCAGAAAAGCATGAGTAAAATATTAATTTTGTGTGGTATTGTAATCATTTTTTATTTATTTTGGCCTATATATGGCTTCATGCTGTGGTGCCATTGTATTTTGAAGCCATTAACTCCCAACTACAGTCAAAATCTTGTTTTTCTGTGCGTCTAGACCCCTTTTATTTGGAGTGAGTCTTATATCTGAGGAGCAAAATTTTTATTTTATGCCCCAAAAAATTGAACAAGACCACACATTTACTTCAAATGGTTCAAGAACGGCTTTCAACGTACTTTGGATATGCTCAATAGGTACTTTAGTCTAATTTAGTCAAATTTTACAGAGTTGGCTATAACTGGAGCTTTCACAACCCGGGGGCTAAACCACCGTAAGACTCCAACTGTTGGACGGATAAGACGTTCTGATCAATACGCTGAAGGGATCAAAGAAATGAGTGGGAGATTTTAAGAGATATCAAAAGAAGTGGGACTGCGATTTAGATTTATGGACAAACACTGAGGATTTGTCCGTTCTATAACTGTCACAGAATCAGTGCCAGTTACGCCTGTGTAATATGCCCCATTTATTGGATCCTGGCTGCAGTATTCTGGACAATCTGGATTGGAGCAAAAAACGCATGACTAATACCATAATACAGTGAGATGCAGTAATTTAGAAATGGTGTGGTTAATGCGTGATTGACTCCTATTAGATGTGGAAATGGAGACATGGGATCTAATCCTTCGGTGCAGTTTCACTGGGTTTGTTTGTGGCTCTTTTTTTTTATCTGTGTATCACATTTCAAGACTAAAATTCACATTTCACATATCAGGCAGCTGTGGCTCAAGAGGCAGAGCAGGTAATCCATTAATCCTGTGGTTGGTGGGTAGACCAGATCACCAAGAGCTACTCAAGAGTACACAGGCAGGAGGAATCGCCATCATTGTGTGAATGTGAGTGCAAATAAGAGGCGATATTGAAAGTACTTTGTCCGTTAAAGTAGAACATTGCTTATTAAATGCAGTCAAATTACCATTTTAGAAATTAAGTCTTATTCATCAGAGGTTGATACCTGGAGCAGCGGGTTCAGTGGTCAGCTCCAATGCTGTAAAAAGAAGGATGGACCATGTTTTGCTGACCTGTTCCCTTCACAGCTGCTTTGCTCTACAGACACTGTGTCTTCCGTTTCCTCTTTGCTCTTCTTGAAGATTCAAACACCCTGAATAATCAGCAGAAGAAAGTACTTTCCAGGGGGTAAAAAAAAAGTTATTAATCCACTGGTTAACAGCCAAGAAGGCATTACTGTCTCGGGATGAAGCTATGGAACACTGGGCCTTTGGCTGTGCATTGCTGAACAGAAAAATCTTGCGTTATGCCTTTTTGCTGTGAAATAATTGAAAATCCATATCTATAATTACATAGAACGTTGTACTTCACAGTCTTCTACCAGAAGAATCACACCACTGTGAGCCGTTTTGTGGTGTCGAATCAGCAAAGCGCTCGTAAGAGTCATTTTTGAATGCACTGACAATTTACTTTGTTTTTTTCAGATATGAGGGAAAAGCCTTTTTTGTATTTTTAAAATTACAATTTCATTTTCTTTTTTGAAGGGACTGTAATTGTTCCAGCAACATCTGTTCAGAACTTATGACTGTAGTCACACTGGAAGACTGTTTGATCATGAATGAGTGTATCTGGCTTTTTTTTTTGTCCCTACCAGTGTATTTACAGCTTTTCCTGTCAGTCAGTAACCAAAATGTTCACGGCACGAGGCTTGGAAGAGTCACATATCCACAGATCGCTCCTATTGTGATCAGTACCAGGTCACTCTCCAAAAAGATGCACATCAGAGAGCATTAAGAAGTGGGCATAGGCAATGCCAGCTGGGAAAAATGGTAAGTATAAAGCTTATACCTGAGAATATTAAGATCTGCATGACTATTCAGTTCCTTTTTTACTTTTTTTGTAGTAATAACTGATTCCTACTCCTGGAAATGGGGACCTGGCAGCTGAACTGTATGTATGAGTGTTCTGTAAAAACCAAAACAATGAGCCAAAATGGGGCTAAAAAGCTCAGTAGTGCTTTAAAAAATGACTTTAAGAAATAGCAGGGGTGGTGATTTCGAGTCAACTTTAAATTCTGATGGCATTTCCTGTTTGCATTTTCTTATAAAGCCGTACACTTGTAGAGCTGACGGGGTGAGAAGAGTTTTAATTGGGCTTTTTCATGGTAGTTTCCTATCTGACGGCAAAGCCAAATGCAGCATGTACTCTTAAGATAATCCTGTCAATACACCCAGTATCTCACCTGCACAGGCTATAATTATTGTGATAAATTAGAGCTGAATCTCACATACTAGATGCACTTGTTCAATCAATAAACAAAGTATACGTAACACTGATTTCAACTGTAATTGTTGTCATTTCATTGTCTGTGCAGTTGCAGATCTAATATCATTATTCTCCCCCTTCCTTTCTCTACTTTTTTTTTTAATTTCAAAAAAGAACATCATGCATCAGCTAGCACACTTGAATAATTGCTCCAAATGCACTAATTTGGATTTAAAATCAGCGTGAATAACACCATGCGCTCATCATTTCAAACTCTGATTTTATGTGATTAAAAAATATAGTCACACTTTATGTTTTATTTAGTGTTTTACAGTATTTGCAGGTTCCTGAAGTAGAAGAGGCTCGTTCAAGGAATGTGACAAAAGGGTGACAACCTGGTGCTTCTGCCAGACAGGTGCAAAGCCAGGAAAGCAACAAAAAACACACATATTGACTGCCGCGGGTTTTTTTTTTTTTTTTTTGACAGTTGTCTGCACCAGCCACGCTTGTGTCACAGTGACAGGAGGGAAATGAATGATGCATCACATGACCTTCATGATACAGTGACCCCAGCAACATTTGTTCCCCAGCTTGAAAGAGGTCCATTTGCAGCAGTCATCAAGCAGAGGGGACATCTGTGGTTTTCATCATATCGAGGACACCAAGGAACATATTTTGTGGGTATCTGTGTATGTTAGTGTGTTTTTTTTTTTTTTTTTTAGTGAGGGTCGAAGGGGGAGAGCTGGTGTTGCCAACGCTCCACATGAAAACCTTTCTCCCTCTAGCCACCTTCTGCTTTCTAATTTCAGCATGTCCAGAATCTGACTTCATATACGGTCGCATGAATGCGGGTTTTGGTTCACGTTTATAACTAAAAAATTATCATCTAATCTCAGACTTTCTTTGAAATGTTGCTTCAATTTTTTTCAGTGCTGAATGTTGTCCAACGCCCACCTTGGTCTGCACTGTTTGCCTCTGGAGATCAGAGTGTGTGTGTATCTTTTCTGTCAATCTCCCCCCGGCACAACCTGCCACAGCGACTTAACGGATCAATCCACACCTCACAGGTGCACCAGATGAGCTTCTTCTTCCACTTTAAAATGCAAGGGCCTTCTCTGCCAGAGATGGTTTTTGTGTGACAAGCTAAAAAATAAAAAAAACAAAAAAAACAAAAGCAATAAATAAATAAATAAAGTAAATAATAAATAAGGCAACCGTGGCACAGTATGCACCTATTCAGAAACGACGAAAGGCTGAGTCACAGAGAGACTGGCCCAGAAGCATCGCTTGATCTTATCTGCCTTCAATTTCATTTTTCATTTTATTTGACTATTACCTCACCAAATGAGATAGTGCTTTGCTGCATCTCCAGTGCCTATGCTGATCTTATAAGTCGCTTCCCATTCACTCGCCGCTTCACTTAATAAAAATCTGATATACATTTCTGCATCTGTGTTTTAACGGAGTCACTCAAATGCATCAGGCAATGACAGAATTTTATTTTCAATAATATTATAAGCGATTAATGAACCAGTGAATGCAACAGTGGATGATCTTATAAGTAAGTCCCACAAAGCAACAGATTTTATTTGAAATGTAATAATTTTTATGTAATTTGTATGTTGAATGAAACTCGAGTTAGAATATATTTAAATTACTTGAAAATACAAAAATTATCTTTCATTTCATTGATTGACTTTAGACAGGTTTAACATACTGCTACATGATCCATTTCAGTAATTTAACTAAAATAATGGCTGTTTCCATTTAAAGACAACACATAATATTAATGCAAAATTCAGCTGTATTTTTACATCAATATCTGCACATTTGTTTCTGATAATTAAATATATCTGTGAAAGATGATGGTCAGTTTTCTCAAACGCCTGTACAGGCACATATACTCTGATACCTCCAACTTTCATACCAAAGATGAACAATATTAAGCTGATGTTAGCATCATCCTCTCCAACAAAAGTTTAACATTGTAGCTTTAATTTAGACCCTTCAAACTAGAGTCTGTAATTCCGAGAAAACAAGCAGCATCAATAGTCTCAGCATAAATAAACATATTGTTTATTAAGTGACAAACCCCTCTGGGAGCTGTAGTGATTATGACTGACTCTGTTGTCTGTTGGGAGCCAAGAGGGAAATAGTGTTAAGTAGTTATGGAGCCACAAAGTCAGCCAGGATGAGACTGGGATGGCTGGACTGGTGACAAAACATCAGACTTTGACGTGTGTGGGTGGGGGGGTCAACTGCTCCATTCCCCCAACAGTAAACCCAGTTCTACAACCCTAATCATGCTTTTATTATCATAAACAAAATCATGGACCTCTCCAACCTCTAACAAAGTTGTCATTGCAACACAAACCATGTTCTTTCCCTTTCTTCTAAGCGTGGGATTTTGGCTCCTGAATACTAAATCATAAAATGCAAAGCTTAATTCAAAAATGTCTAATTTTAGCAGCAGTTTATTTATTAACTCTGCTTCAAACTCATAGTTGCCTTTGACCCTGAAGTGGGGGACCACTGGCTTCACACAAGCCCCACAACATCATCATCCTGTATTCCACTGGACAGCACTCACAATGGAGTTATCCGTTTGCTGTATTTCAAGGTCTCTTTTTTTGCAGCTGAAATTTCAAAGCAGTTTCCTTTTTCCACTTATTTCTGAACAAATAAAGCTAGCATTCAATTTTCGGGATGAATAATGCATGCGCAGTTTTTTTTGAAATTGCATGCGTCCCTGTGCTGTCCTCCACCTCTTCTACCACATTCATAACTGAAAAGCTGATAGGGGTGGTCTGTTTACTCGGGTGGAAATGTGTCTCTGTTTGGACTTGGAGCACACAATGCCACAGCGGAGAGAGCAGTCCAATGACTTCTCAGCCTTTTAAAGATACTTTGTGTTGGCAATTGTAAACTACCATTTTTAAATGTATTTGGACTGAGTTCTTCCTCACATCGGTGATGTTCCTTTTGGAGTCCGGACATAGAGTGAATGGTGATCTCTTTAGATGATATGCAAGGCACATCTTGCCACTGACACACAGGGAATTGGATGTCCCAGTAGAGCCAGAGGCTGCATGTGCTTGACTGCGCCCTCCTGACATCACCCATCACTCTTTTTGTAGCTGGAGACTTCCTCTGCCCATCATCCTCTCCCTCTCACCAGAGTGTCTGGCAGAGATTTGAAAGATGGGGGTCCACCTCGGGGGGGTGGGGGGGTGGGGGGGACGGCTCACCCTGCTGGGCAGAGATGCCTGCCTGTGAATCAGCGAGGAACGAAGACTAGTTTTGTCTCCATTTTTTTCTTCTTTCTTATTTTGTTTTCCTGGAGGAATTGGAGCAGCAATAAGGATTCCAGAGAAAAGAGATGAATTTGAGGAGTGAAACATGGGAGCCATTTGAAATGCAGCTGTTGGAAATGTCATTTGATTGCTTTCTAATTTGCTCTCGGTCTCTGTCATCCTTGTCCTCAATCCGTTACCTTTTCTTTAAAATTTAAACACCTTTCATATTGACATCTCATCACAGGCAATCCTTATTTTTATTATTGTAACTGTCTTCTCTCTTCCTGTCTCTTTATTTTCTTCTGTAATAAGTCTTTTTTTTTTTTTATTTTATGCTTCTTGGACAGTGAATTGTAAAGCTCATGCTGTGCAGAACAGCAGTGCAATTGGAGAGGGAAATAAAAATAGCTTGGCATGTCAGCAGGGGTTTATGATGGCCTCTTTTCCTCAGAGAACTCATATTAAGTCCTACCCACATCTTATACAATGGACTAATAGAGCAAAGCCTGCAAAGCTAGTTCAGCCTGACAACTTGAGTCACACCAAGTCGAGGTTACAGCACATTTCTCTCAGAGACTGTTTCTTACTTCTTGGCATATTTTAGCTAAGGGCTTCATTCAAGAAGGACAAAAGCACTCAGTCTTGTTATATTCAAGCTAATGTGAAGATATTGTGAAAATTCAGACATACACACACAAGACAGATTTACTTCTTTAACTCGATTGTCTACAAAAAGCCCCTGGAGTTCTTTATCTGGTATTATTCACTGCCAATACTGGAGAAGTTTGTCGCCAAAATAATAAATTAATACATATATTTACATTATATTCAGATTAATGTCTTATTCCTGCACAACAAAATATAACGAGGAGGGAGACTCTGTCTGGCTTTAATATGATGCTATGCCATCTTACTTTATCTCTTTTTTCTGATCAGAAATTGTGACCTTGAGATCTCTCTTAGTGTCACCAACATGAACTTTGCCACAGGAACGGATTGATGTGTGAATTGTGTTTGTAGAATTGCAAAACTTAAACTGTCCTACAGTCAGTGGATGAGACGGGAAATACAATCATGGCACAGTGCCATGCTGTGGGTGGTTTTGTTGTTTTTTTTAGTTGGATGGGTCAAGTATTTACTGCACAACCGCTCGGATTTTACAAAGACTCGTTCAAGGCCCCTCTTCAGGGCTGTGTAAGAGGCAAGGGCAAGCACTTTTCTTCATTATTTCCGTTCACAAGTCTGTTCTGAATGGAACTTAAATCTTTGTTTCGAATCTATGGAAACGTTTGAACTCTGTTTGCATATTTTTTTTCTTTTAAAATGTTGTTTTTTTCAGTGACAGGAGTCAGCACATCTCCAACACAGCTGAGAATAATTGCTTATCCTCCATAAAAGAAGGATGGTGATCCTCTTGTGCACTTTAATGAAGCTTCTTTACCGAAACACATCCGTATGAGAAAATGAAAACGGTAAATCGAGGCTCTAGTATTGTTTGTGTGCTTTTGGAGTGCATCTGTCTCACTTAATAAGTTGCTGTCACTTGAGCAACGCCTCAAATGTACTCAGACGAAGCACACCTGCCTTGCATTAAATGTAATCACTTCATCAGTTGCTGTTCTCAACAACAGTGAAAAGGCAAGAAAAAAAGATATTATGGCTTGGTTCATTTTTGCAAAAGCATTTTTTCTGCTCTGACCAACCGACTTCAGCAATCTTTTCTTTAAATACAAGACACTGTGTCTTTCAACTGACTTTACAAGAAACCGTATCAGTTCAAGAGCATGAAATCTGCAATCCAGTTGTCAAAACAGAACATATTTCTGCAGTACATAGGCCTTTTTCCCCCCTTTTTTATTTTTTTGTTTGTTTGTTTGTTTTTAAATTTAATACATATCATATCAGTATTTTCACAATATTTACAGAGTGACATGGTCATATATTAAATTATACATATTTGAGACTGTTGTTTGCTTCTGGTTTCACCAACAAAACTTGGAGTTTGATAAATCTCTGAGACGTGTTTATGACAATACAACCAGTCTTTAAGCCAAAACATGATCTTTCTTAGTTTGACCAAGCGCATCATTTTGTAAATGCATTTTTCTAGACCTCAGCTGCTGCACTGTGACAAGATTAAACTCTTAATTTAAATTACAAAAAACCATAAAGGTTCAACATATCTGCCACATTTCCCAGTCCCTCCAGGAATTC
>JAPZDY010000001.1:23994174-24005496 GCA_029783645.1 Ctenochaetus hawaiiensis | reverse complement strand
AATATTTTTATTTAATATACTCAATATTCAGGCCCGCTTTTAAAACGTAAAAAAAAATGATATAACAATTTTGCAAAAATAATTTTGAGATATTAATGAATCTTTTTTTATTTTTAATCTTCTTGCCACGTAAAAGTTACATTATTAAAACTATAAATCCCAATAAAATGAAACAAGTAAAAACTGGACTAACATGACAGGCATTGATAAACTGCAGGTAGCTTTTTAACTGATGACCTGCTTATTGACTGCGCACATGTTGTCGTGTTTATGATGAGTAGTATAAAGAAACACATACACACAGTTTTCAGGGATATCTCTGTTTTGCGTTAACGACTTCAGGGCTGCAGTGAAAACAGACTCCAGTTTGAAGCCCTGTTGCCTTTAATCCTCTTTAACTGCACCCTGCTTCCCTCACCAAAAAAGAAACTACCAGCAGAAAATCATTTTTCTACTCCACAGCCCATCAACAAAGGCTTACATATGACTCAAGGCTGCGCGCATTCCCCTCGTGGAGAGCGTGAATTAGCGAGATAGAAAAGACCGAGGGTTAAAATAAAAATAAAAAAAAAAAAAACATCAACAGCTGGTCACAAGCTGGACTTAACATCTCCGCAATGTTTCAGTCCAAACAAAGGACTTTAGAAGAAGTCTTTGCTCTTCCTCATTTAACTCACTAAGTAATTAGATAATTCTGGTGGTCCCATGGTGAAAATAATTACTGTTGTTTTAACTAGTAAGTGACCAGCTGTGAAGCCCAAACACAGGCCAAGAAGGTTTTTACAGAGAAAATTCCTCCGATCCCAACAGAATCTTGGAAAAAGTCCTAATAAATGCACATCTTTAATAAGGATACAAGGAAGCTTATTGGTCATTATACAACAAGTTGCATAATGAAATCAAAGTGTGGTTCCCTCTTGATTGGTTAATTGATTGTATGAAAAAAGATAACATTATTTAACATGGAGGAGTGCAGTTGGTGCATTAAGCAGTCTCACAGCCTGAGGGAAGAAGCTGCTCTGTAGTCTGGTGGTTCGGCAGCGGATACTTCTGTATCTTTTGCCTGATGGCAGCAGGGTGAACAGGCTGTGGCTGGGCTGGCTGTTGTCTTTTAGTATCCTTTTGGCTCTGCACAGGCACCTCACCTCCTCGACATCACTGATGCTCGGAAGATGGGTACCAATGATGTTTTGGGCAGTTTTGATCACTCGTTGCAGAGTCTTCCTGTCCTGGGCCGTGCACATCCCGTGCCAGTTTGTGATGTTTCCAGTCTTTCAATCGCTCCTTTGTAGAAGTTGACAAGAACTTGGCGTGGGAATTTTGCTTTCTTAAGTTTCCTAAAGCCGTTTCTGAGCTTTTTTAACCAGGGCAGAGATATGTGAAGAAGATAACACAATCAATCCTTCATTGTGCCAAGCATAAGGTTCATTTAAGTCAGATTATGAGTTTGCATTTTCCTCCTCATGCTGCCAGGTGAGCTCGAATGTTTGTGGGGTAAAAAAAAAATTGCCAGGTTCGGTGCTTTTGTAGGACAAACCCTGTGGTTTTTGGCCCGAGTCAGCACCCCAGCTGCATCAAAACAGTAGCTGTGTTGCAAATAAAGTTCGGGCTGCATTTTCTCACGCAGCACCAATATTGATCAAAACACAGGTGAAAGAGTTCAGCCTGAAGGTTTCAAGTGATTTTAAAATAATCAGAAGAAAACATTTGCTCTTTTTCCGATGATTCCTGAGAGGATGTACAGGAAACAATCACAAGCTCCTTTCAGCTTTTTCACAATTTCCACATTTTCACATTGATTTGTTGTTGTTTCTGAACAACAACAACAAACTTTTAAACTCTCAGAGAATTATCTGGAGAGTTTGAACATAATAACACATTCTCAGATCCAAAATTTACCTCCGGCAACGAGGTTATGTTTATCCATTTAATTAGTCTCCGTTTGTCAATGTATTTCTATCTCAAACACATCTGACTACAATACAGTGAACTTTTGCAGACCTTTATGCCTTGGGCTAAGAAAGAGTTCAATAAACTTTGGTGTTAATCTTTTATCTCTGCCATTATACAGTAAATATGACTGTGAATGACTTATACTGAAGCATTATAAATCCAAAGCGGCCGTTCAGGAGGTGAAATCAGTTTAACCCAAAAGAGACCGATGTGGTTTTTGAGTACAGCAAGAAATCAGAATGCTATTCATAACTGGCCATGTTTCTTTTCTATTGCTTTTTAGTTTGATTTGTCTCTCTGTGCCCTCCTTCGAGTATCTGTGGGCGGTTTTCATTCTTCTAAGCTCAGCAATGCTGCTGGAATCAAATTGTGTGAGTGGCTCTGAATTTTCTATAGCTCTCAACCCAAAACCGTGCCACTTTAATCACGAAACTCCTTCCACACACACAAAAAAAACCCAAATAAAACATAAAGAAAAAATATATAGAGAGACACAGTAAAACTCTCAGGCGCTCATGAACATGCAGTCCCAAAATAACTGCACTTACTATTCAAAAGGCAACAAAGGTGCTCACACGCTTCTGTCAAAAATTGAAAACAATTTCCCCGAAATGAACGTAGCTGCACAGCGAGAATGTGCAATAAACTTCATACTCTTATTCTGTTTTTTGCTGTTGTTGTTCTGGGCACCCACTGAGTATCACTCTCTTTAGAGCCCCATGCACACCATCACACCATCAGGAGAAATCCAAAAGCGTGACACGCCCGCTGTGCCTGTCGCTAAGCCGAGCCTGGACGATCACCGCTCAGGGGTTAGATTTAACAGCCAATTCCATCCTGCTTTATTGTATCAGAGAGGCATCAGAAACTCCAGAAATCATAACAAAAAAAACACGACTCCATCAGCATGGCCAGACACCACCGGGGTTAAATTAAGTCTCCAGACATTAATTAACCCCAATCATCTCGTAACTTGGCAGACTGCATGTAGAACACAGCGGATTTGTTTGGACACAGTTTAAGGACGAAACATGAGACAAACAAACAGAAAAAAGCAGTGGCAAATGTCGCTCTGGTAAAAAGGCCACAGCAGGTAATAGTTTCTCTCTGAGATTTTTAGTTCCTGTGGTTATACGTGAGTGTTCACCACGTTTCCTTTTGCACTTAAAACTGTCTTCCATCATTTCTTATCCCCTACGTTACCACAAGCCAAAGCCAGCATGTTGACAGGTTTCCCAAAGTATGTTGTGACTGTCACTGGTTTCCACAGTGTAAAGGTGGAATTGCTCTGACTTTCGTTGCTTATTTGACATGGCTTCACTCTGTACGGTGGGAGGAAGTGGACTTGTCTTCAGTCTTTCTATTCTCTTATTAACATCTACCACTATATTCAAAATTGAAAAATCTTGAACTTTGAATATTTTCTTCTGGACTAGAGAAAAAAAAAATACAGATCAATATTGGTGGCTATAAGACCTTTCTTCTCCTCTTTTTTTTAATGAAAATATGGATCTCTCAGATCTATCACTCATAAAGACACAAGCCATTCAATGCACATTTGTTCTCCCTTGAGAAAGAAATCCATTGATTTTTTTGAGACAATTTCTTCTTCCACCAGGCCACAATTTGACCTTTTCCTGGGGATGTGACACAAAAGATACATCAAATCAAAACTGACAGTGATTGCAAGCTGGAATGATGATCACATTTTATTGAATACATGAGCCAAATACTCATTCGGCAAATGTATAATTTTATACCAAGGAAAGGAAGGATGAATCATACCGAGGTGGTAAATTATTAAAGCTTTCTCAGGAGAACACAAGTCTTCATAAAGTCTGATGTTTATGAAGCTTATTGTTCAATGTCACCCAGTCTGACTGTTGTTCACTGCTCATGAGAAATGGGGATGTAAGAGAACGTAGGAAGGACCGAAGGGACCTCTGCTGTGAAACCGGCAAGAAAATTCATCTGCTATGTCCTTGGGATACTTTGGATTGTGTGTGTATTTGTATGCGAGTGTGGTACGTCCATGTGTGTTGCTATGAAAAAAAAAAAAAAAATTGGGATAAGTAAGCACCAGGATCATTTGTTGACAGAACGTCGTGCCGAGAGAAATTAGAAATCAATGTGTCCTCCTATCATCCGTGTTATTCCTCTCTTTCATCACAGGCAGTGGTGACCGTTGCCCCCCGAAGACTGTTCATCATGAGTTGCTGGGAGGTGGGGGGGGGGGGGGGGTCCTAAGAAACACACCAACGACCTTGGTTTTTTTCATTTTTTTTTTTTTTTTTTTAATTGAATGGTTGATGAAACTAGCTGCTAACTGAGCGATCATCATCAATCACCATGAAACCAAACTGTTAAAACAATCTAATGTCTCAGTCTTTTGTTTAGGGAGATTCAAGCACTTTGAAAACTACAGGATGTTTATTTCAAAGAATATTATCTATAAAAAAAAAACTGAACTCTCCTTTATACAGCAGAATTTTCCGGAGTGGAACAATGAAAACTCTTTTTGATTTAAGATTTAATATCATGTTTTTACAAAGTTGTTGTCGCTGAAGTGAAGCATTTTGTCAGCTGTTTATACATCCAGTAGGCCTGCGGCACCATGGGTATTACAACTTGAGTTTCTGGTCCCCTGATGACTGTAAGTTCAATTTTAACTCCTCGTCTCACCTCATTTAATGGTTCTTTACCCGTTAGATGTTCAACAGCTCATCATTTTTATCATCAGTCTGATGTTTCATGCTGGACAGGCAGTGTGCAATGAGTTAAACAGCACTCTCTTCTCAAAGCTGAGTGATGCTTCAATAAAAGGATTGATGAGACCAATGAGACCCAACAAAACAGAAGAACTCAGGTCCAATAAGTCCAGGCAGAGAAGTTTTAAGCTAAAACCTCTGGAAGAGTTCAGCTGCAAGCGACAGGTGACTTCTTTTAGTCGCTAACAGTATATCTGTCCAGTCTGATTGTGACAATGACAACATTCATCTTAAAGAAATGAAGAAGGTTTTACATTTGAGACAGTGGTAACACACTTTGGCTGAACAGCCTTCAAACGTTAAACCCTTTTTCATCACTTTTGTCCTGCGGTTCCTGCCTCTGCAGAGCGTTATTTGTCAAAGACTTGAGGCTTTGAATTGTTATCTTGTCAGAGCATTAACACTCTAATCTTTATAGTCTTTAAATTACTCTCTCAACATGTGCCAATTAAGAAATCCAGTCATGCATTTATTTTGCACAGTATAACTGCATCTTTGCTTGGGTTCTTCATCTCTTCATTGCTTTTTTTTTTTTTTACCTTGAGCTACTTAGTTTTTTTATGCTTCCAATGTTGTTTTTCTTCGAGTTACAGTTACTATTTTGCTCTGGTTTCTTCTGAGAGAAAAAGAAAACGTCACAGAAAGAGTTGCTAATGTTGCTCACACTGGTGTGTCATATGCAGTACCTTAATGGCTATTTATAGATTTAAGAAATACTAGGGTTTCAGAAAAGGAGGATCAGGTGTTTGAGGTCTGTGTGGTTGAAGTGCACCTGAAGAGGATGATTCCAGTCTGTGAAAGCTGTCTCTCACACTGTGAAGGAAATGAGCTTTGAGGAAACATGAAAAGCCTCTTAAAATCCACAAATAAACCCCCCAAAGAGGTGGCAACCCCGACCACTCTCCATCTTTTCTGCAGTACACCTTGACATGAAAAAAAAATAATAATAAAATAAATGAATTTAATAATGTTGCTCCTCAGAGAGGCTGCCTACACCATATTAGAGGCTTTTTTGTAGGAAAAAAAAAGAAAAAGAAATACAGCCCACTGTTTGTGATCTGAAGTTCTGGAAGAAACAAAAGAGCCTCCCACTATATTGACAGAAGGTAAAGGATTAAGGTAGAACCAGCAGGTACATAAAGCTCCAGTGAGACATGAGTAATACATGAAGGAGATGATTATGATTAATGGAGGTTTGGTGCTGCCACTGATGCAATCTTTTGTCTCCACCCAGTGGACATTCAAGTGCAGAAAACAAAGTGTGGAAACATTGATGAGCACAGTGATGAAGATATAGTCTGTAATTAAACAGCAGTATTTTGCAAAATAAGCAATTTAAATGTTCCACTAAGCTTTAATGGGTTTTTAAATCTTAATAAGTTAAGATTTGGTTGCTTGTAATCTTGGAACAAAGACTTCTCACTTCTGGTTACAAATTTTGGATGATTTAGTGTCTCATAAGCTGCTTGTACTATTAAGTAAAGTGAAGTTTTGATGTATTAATTTTCAAAAACCTTTTTAAATCACACAGTATCCACAACCTGCAGGCCAAAGCATCAAAAATGACTTACTGTCGCCATCTAGTGGACATAATGTGATATTCAACCTGAAGTCAGTTGATCCTTTATGGCCCCAAATAAATCACAACACCTTCAAGAGTTTGATCAGTTTTGTGAAATAAAGTTAAAGTCTGTAATAACAAGTATTTAGATATCAGAAACAATTTTATTATGAAAAATAAATATCTGTTGTCTGACTGTATTTACTGCTTTGTATTTAGAGATGTTTCTTTTTTAATATTCTGCTCCCTTCGTGTAAATAAAAAGCACAAAATTTAGAAGCATTTTGACAGTTAAGTCAGGCAGCATCACTGTTCACAATGAAAATAAACCTGTAGCACGTTTTCAGATAATGTCACCAAAAACTGATAAAATTATACAAATGTAAAACAAAAAAATGTCTTGAAAAAAATGTATAATAATGTTACAATACAATACATACAATAATGTTTCAGTGCCAAGTGCTGATACTTTGAATACTGGAATACTCAGCTGCATGTCTGTTGTCTATTCTGTTTCTTTAAATATATGTTTGCATTTTGTTTGTATTTACGAAATATGGACACAACATGTTCTTATAGACATCAGATAGATTTGGTTTATTAACCAGAATTCATACAGAGTTGAAGAGTTCATGCAAAGAGTTCAAATGAGTGGAGCCAAGACGGTGGATTTCTTTCATCCTAATCTCGTTAGGTTTGTTTGACCCTGTTCGGTTAAACATAATTAAAGGAGAGCGCCAACAAATTTAAACCCATTATAAATACACAGCTTTTCTCTCTGTTTCTTTTCACAGTACTTGAAATAAGTTTGATTTCAACTATTCTGAATCTCAGAAATGTAGTACTGGTATTATGCAAGTCTGTTGGCTCAATATTGAATTCTTAAGGCCCATTTAGCAACAGACATTAGGCTGTAAATGAGGATGTATGGTGCATTGACTCATACTGTAGACTTGTTATGAATTTGTTTCTATTAAAATGACGACAAAGTGTGGGATCCGATATCCACTGTTGTGTCAAGGTAAAATGTGCATTGTACATCGGTAGACTGGGTGAAAGAGCAAGTGCAGGTCAGACCCCTGTGAGAAAAATCCCTCCATAAGGAATCTAATCTCGTTAGGCTTGTTTGACCCTGCTCGGTTGAACATAATGGGACATCAAGTCACAAAAGCAAACACAGACGACCTGACAGCCTCAACAAGTGCTTTTCATTTTAAACATTCAGAGATTTTCTTTTGTTTGTTTTCTTTTTATAATAATTTATTGTAATTCTGAATTGTGAATATATTTAATTCCAGAAATGCAGTAATGGTATCATTCAAGTTTGTGTGCAGAGAACTGTATTTTTAAGGTCCATCTAGTCAAAGGCACTGAAAACTAACTTAAGCCGTGAATGCTAAATTAGTTAATGCTATTTAACTCGTTCCCATAAAACTTTAACAAAATGGTCCACAAAATAAAACTAAGTCCGTAGAGGGATGTGGAATATGCATGCAAATTAATAATACTTGTTAAATCTTCTCGCAATCAAACATTACAAGAAACAAACTCCCTTTTTTTTCACTTGTCTGTATTTCTTGGTACCTAAATAAAGACTTGAATAGAAAAAACCATGATCCCTTCAATCCTCTTAGAGTCGGGCTAGTAAATAAGAGTAAACCTTCTCTAAACTTTGCCCTGCAGCTATTTTTAGACGAGCACAGTGGCGGCCACAGGTACTTTGTCCTTGTCTTGTGTTTTGTACCAGGCCGCAGTACGTACTATTAAGTGTAGGAAGTAGTTTCAATTTGAAGAAAATGTTGTTTTAAACTTGATTTGAATTCATCTAAATTTTAGCACTTTATGTTTTTACCCATTGCAATATATTACCTTCTATTTTTTTGTGTTATTTTAATATTGCTTTATAATAATCTTTATCTTGTGCTTATTTATGGTTTTCTTCTTAGTGCTGCACAATTTGTTGCCCCTTTGCAGACAAATAAGCACTACTTCTAATTCTACTTTAATAGACAACAAATAACATGTAAGCGAAGATGTTTGTCAATTATATCAGACGGTTTGTGTTAAGGAGTCTTGTCAGAAAGTCTGTGATGTTCAGTCTCAGCAGGAGATTTTTTGATCAAGAGGCCACTGCCCTGAGCATCAGCAGGATGAATCCCTCCTGCAGAGTCCAGACACTGGTGGTGGTGGTGGTGGACAATGGCATGAAGACTGTTAGAATGATGAAACTGATGCAATGCAAAAGACAGCAGCATAAATGAGCTAAAGGTAGAGAGAGAATCATCTTCTAAAAAAGCAAGGAAGCAGCAAGATGAGGATGATGATAAGTTGGTGTCTTTTTTGATAGGTTCAAAGAATCCATTGCTCATTTCAGACATGGGTGAGTTGGTTTAAACGAGCCATTCTCGTAGCTGTTGATACTGAAAATAGTCTGTTTGTACTCTGCTGTCTCTGTTTCACTTTGGAAAGTCTGGGGTAAATCAGTCTGAGGGCAATGAGATTTACGGATCAAGGCTAACAGAACTGGCAAAGATTTAAAGGAGCCCGGATGTGAAATTTATGTTTGCATGTATCATGTGATCAATAGAGCTGATATTTTGAAGGAAAATTGCTTTTTATGGCATCATGCACTAAAATGAGCAAGTGCAAACAATCGCAAAAGTAGGCCCGCTGAAGGTGAATGAGGATACTAATTTAAAGCAGTGTAGCTAACCTCTGTTCGAGCTTAACACTGGACTGACATGGTGCCATCCTTGCCACTTCCAAAACAAAGCTAAGGTACAGAATAACCTAAAAACATACTGAGCGGATTCTATGTTTACTGTTTTTTCAGTTTAGATGCTGGACAGTTTAATAAAATTGCAGGAATGCAGTATCCAACAAGTAACCAGTAGCTATTCTCAAAGAATTGTCCAACACTCTTTAATTTGCTCACATGGGGTCCTTCTGAGTCCATAGGATTTGTGCCCATCGACAATAAGCAAATCTAATGCAATCTTATGAAAAGAGATTGATTCAATTTCCAAATTAGCACCCCCAAGAGAGAATTAGCCTCTTAGCTTTTTTTTCTGAACATAAAAACACTATGGCTGATTAAGGATGGCAACGGACAAGGATTTCAGCTTCATAACAAGTAAATAAATGGACAAGGAGCCACATTTCTGTGTCTTATACTTCCCATAATCAGTCAGGACCAAAGAGGTGGTACAACCAGCAGACCAACAGGCCTGCGCTGCTTTTATGGCTTGCTTTTAAACTGTACGTCTGCACTCTTGTCTGATATCAGAACGATTTGTCTATGAATTATACTTTGGTTCCCACTCTGCCAACCTCATTTGAACGGGTGAATTCAGCGGTCTGGACACGGTCAAACCCAACTGTTCAGTTCCACAACCTTTAAGCATCTTTTGGCTTTTTGTTTTGTTTTCTGGTCTTGAAACTACAGTGTCTGAAACCACAGGTAGTGGAAATAACATTTACTATATATAGACATACTTAAGTGTTATTTTGTGTCCACTTTCACAAAACTAGACCTTTCTAGTCTCACGTGTGTTGCTTTCTGTGTCTACCTCAATTTTTTATTGCTGATCCAGTGCTCTTTATATCAGCTGTGGCAATATATGCATGTCACACCATGGAAACACAGATACCTTTAGTCTGCATGTTGGAATATTGCCATATCCCTGCAACCTACCTGCCATCCTACAGGTTTCGCAGAGACCCACATTTAGCTGCAGATCTTATTAACACACAGAGAGAGAGAGAGGAAACCCCACTAAGGTAATACCTCAGTAATCCTGAGGCCACACTAATCAGCTACCTCATATGCAAACTGGAGCCGTGGGATTCCACAGGGTTATAAAAAACACCTAAGAGTATGAGAGGTTTATTTCAAGTCTGCCCGCTCCATCCCGGAGTGTTTTTCCCAAAGGCTACGGGACCATGAACTGATAAACACAAGGCGGCCATGGGGCAGTCGCAGCAAACAGAGAACAGTGAGGAAATTGATGTTAAAGCAATTCAGGACATGTATAAAAAGTTTGTCATGGAGTGCCCAAGTGGACTACTCTTTCTGCACGAGTTCAAGCGTTTCTTTGGTGTGGACCCCACAGGGGAAGCGTCAGATTATGCAGAGAACATGTTTCGGGCTTTTGACAGAAATGGGGTGAGTAAGTAAATGCTTTTACAGACTCGTATTCTGTACGAAATCTTCACCAAAATGTGATAAATGTGACCCACTTTTTCACATTCAACCTTCCTTTCAGGACAACACGATAGACTTCCTTGAGTTTGTGGCAGCACTGAATCTTGTTTTCCGAGGAGACCTGGAGCACAAACTGCGCTGGTCATTCAAGGTTTATGACAAAGACAACAACGGCTACGTGGACAGAGCGGAACTACGATCAATAATTGATGTAAGTCTTCTAATTAATCTTGTATCAACAAATGTCTTGTGGGTCTTTGATGCAGCTAAATGTATTAAACCGAAAGGATTACCTGTATTTTAAGTTGTCCTTTTGCAGAATAGCACTTTGTTTCAAGTACTAACCTCAGCAGCACAGTACATAAGCATACCCATCTAGAAAATATGTTCGGGCTGTAGACTCTATCATATCTGTACCCTTGTGTTCTCCCATGTTCATTATCACTTGCAAAACTGTCAGGGTAAAGAAACCAAAGCAGTCAGTTTCATTCAGTGATCATTATTTTTTATAAAGATAAACCTGTGTGTAAGCTGTGACATTGTAAGGACATAGATCTCTGCTGAAGATAAAGGCAGTGTACGAAAAACTTAGATAAGAAAAGAAAGGCATACACTGATTTTGGTTTTCTAATACCAGTTTATTACTTTTATTTTAGGTGTTAACTAATAAATCAGTATCTTTTCTCTGTAAAACTGCATAATACAGCCTGAATGCATGCAGCCATGACAGCAAAATCAACAAGATAAAAAATATACAATAAAAATACCGTACTTTTCGGACTATAAGCCGCACCCACTAAATTTAACAACTAAAACCACTAAAGCTGTCTTCTTCA
>JAPZDY010000001.1:23972946-23983873 GCA_029783645.1 Ctenochaetus hawaiiensis | reverse complement strand
TTTTTTTCCTTTTTAGCAAATAGTAAATAATAAAGTTTAATTATGTTTCATACTTCTTTACCCATCGGTTGTTACATGCAGGTTTTGACACCTATGAAATCAAGTTCAATAAAGCAGCTGTAAAAATGTGTGCTATTTTTGTTTTTCTGACTTAAACCTGAAATCGACCCTTAACTCTTTAATGTCATCATGTTCCCATCTAAAGCCACATGAGGTGTAGAGGCCCAATTACTAGACACTGTTATCAGAGCGCTCTCAGCTGGTGGTAGGACTCCTCCTTCAGTCAGTCACACCAATAAATCTCAGGGATTTACTGGGTTATTTTGGTTCTGCAGGTTCACCTCAGTGTGACCGCGTAAAAATGCTGTTGATTCTGTTGTGAGCCTCACTGACTCCTTCCAAAGACAAACTGTGGTTCTGCTTTCAATTCAAGTCAAATTTGAGGATCAAAACCAGCAGATAATACAGCTTGTGATTTGCTTAGTAAATTTAGTTTATCAATCGTAAACCATTAAATATGTTAAGGTGTTTCTACTCTTTAATTACATGGTAAGAACTAGTCAGTTGTATTTAAAAGTGACTTTTAAATGACCAAGTGACAACATAGCCCTTTTGGCATGTAACAAAATTTAGCATTTAGCTTAATTCCCTGGAATAAACAAACAAACAAAGGGGTTAAGTAGGGTTAAGCACTTGTAAAGCAAGCCAAAGATCTGACCTACAGAGACTTAGCATATAATAATAATCATAATAATAATAATAATAATAATAACCAATTTACCACAGAGATTAATTCATACTGTAGTGACTTCAACAGGCAATAACTAATATGGCCACATTTTTTTGTCCAATCAGGACCAGATGCATCTCTTCATTTCATTTCAAATCAGGAGTAGAGGAGCTGACACTTCCATGGTGCCCCACCTTTCAAAAATTTGTGGATTCACTTACCCTCCCTATTCTGTGAAAAAGCGTCCCTGAAAATCCGTGTCCAGAGGTCATCAGTGATTTCACAGTGGCCTGTTGCATTAGCATCCATAACTATTTCATGTTCAGAGAGGATCAGTGGTGTCCTGGCTTAGTGGTGAATGTGGTGAACATGCTGTCAGACCCTTTTCACTCAGTCTGCAGGCAGCAGCATGATGGAGATTACACATATGTATATCCATTGTATGTTGATTTTAGTTCTTTAAACAAATGGTTGTTAATCCTTTTAAAATAGTCTTTTTCTTTTATGACTATTGTACAAGCATGTCAAGGTTAACAAAGGCCTCTCAGACTCCAACCCCGGGCTTTATGCACAAACACAGCAGTTCATTAGGTTACCACTATGTAAGAAACATTTGGGTCTAATGTGAAGAAGACTCAAGATTGTTTTGACCTCAGGTCAATGGGCAATCTCCGGCTGCTGGTTCACAGGTGTGGTCTTGTCTTGTGAGTCCCTCAGGCTTCATATTCATAATACGCTGAGCTGGAGAATCCATGTTTTAAGTCTCTGCTCTGGGCTGAAATAGCAGATGTATTTTTAGCATATATGCAGTCTTAACCCTTGGAGACCCAAGACCATTGGCCAATAATGTTTTTTTTTTTTAACCTATTTTAGCAATTGACATCAAGGGTCATACATTATTTGATTCATGAGAACTTTAAGTCTCTGCCAGTCAATCTTACAGTACCAAAGTTTTGCATTGGCTTTGTCATGAAATGAATAATTTTAACCCTAACCCATAGCAAGTTACAGTCATTCATTGTAACAAAATAATTTAAATAAAGCAAGACGTACATGATACCACCAACAGGTGGGTAATTCTAGTTGACATGACTTTTTAAAGCATGTGGATTGCATGAGCAGTTCAAAAGCGAATACACATTTGAGAACAATGGCATTTTTAGCAACCAGCAGGTTTTAGGTCTTTGCGGGTTAAAAAGTATTGATTGATACAGGATGACAGCCTAGCATAGCATAGCCTAGCATACATTTGGAATCACAGACTGCTCATCTAGCAAAGACTGTGGTGTAAATTTTGGGAGTAAATAATAAATACAGTGTTTTCTCCAGGGATTTGAGAACAAATTCCAGCTCCTGCCCTCCAGGAACTCTGGAGCAGGCTGAAACATCATAACCTTTCTTTTCCTGCCTGTGTCCAGCAAGGTTGTCTGTGTTAACAGACTTGTGTCTCGGCTATGCAGGTTGAACTGTGATGTAGGGTGACGACCATAGAGGTTGTGCAATATGATCCCAGTTTCAGGTGTTACATTAGGCTTTCTTTCTTTCTGAGATACTGAAATCTTCCGTCCCTCCATGAAGTACATATGACTTTACGTTCCTTGGAACTACAGAGGGGATTTCCATCTTATCTTATTATTTTAGTAAGTAATACTGCAAATGGTTCTGGTGACCTTAGGTCACTAAAGGTTCAAGATGGGATCATGTATGTGGATTACTGCCTTAAACTCAGCTTGTCAAAGACTTTGGCTAAAAATAAGCCTCCTGGTTGAGGTCACATGTATCAGTTATTACGCTCGACTGGGTTCAGGACCCTTGAGCTGCAAGAGAAGCCGTCAACAGCAGCCATGAGGTGGACACCAAGCTCTTCGTTCCATGCAATCTTAGGGATATTACTACACTAAAGCATCTATATTTTTTTAAATTCTCACAGAAAGAAGGAAGTTCTGTGGTTTTTTGTTTGTTTGTTTTATTTTCTCCTGCAGTGGTTGGATTTGGATTTTAGCATGGGTCAAAATCAGCAAGTACAGTCACAAGACGAAGAACTGGAACTTAACAGCATCTCGGACCTTTATAAGTCATTCATCACAGAGTGTCCAAGTGGATCTTTGCACCTGCATGAGTTTAAGAGGATGTTTGGAGTACAAAGTGGTACACCTGAATCAGACTACATGGACAGCATCTTCCGAGCATTTGACATGAATCAAGTAGGTTACAGAGCTGCTTCAAAATAACATGTTTCTGCCCTCAAATGAAAGTTGGAACAGTATGAGCATTAACAGTTTGCTACTCGATTTGTGTTCTTGGATACATTTTATTAAAGATATCACTTTGTGTAATTACAAGAAAAATACCGTCTCTTAATCTATCATAGCACACTTTCCTTGTTGGGGTATCACTAATCACGTATCCTTGTTTTCAGGACAACACAATGGATTTTATAGAATATGTGGCTGCACTCCATCTTGTTCTGCGTGGAAAACTTGAGGATAAGCTGAGGTGGTCTTTCAAGGTTTTTGACAGCGATGACAACGGTCGACTAGACAGACGAGAACTACGGAAGATTGTTAAGGTAAAAAAACTGTTGATTTTAATTAAATTCTATAAAACACATTTTGTTTAGATATAGCCTTAGTTTTCATGTATTTCTCAGAAGACTGTCTTTATGTTTGTAATCATGTTAGAAGCTGTGTATTTCCATAGAAAGTTGATCAGTAATATCATATTTCTGGTATTTGTGAAACATGTTTTTTTTCTTAAAAAAAACAATGGGCAGTGTTTTGCATTTATTATGATATAACATGCATATTCATTCAACCATCACATATCACTGTCCTTACATAGCAGCTGTGTGAGGCTGTACCAAGGCACGGTGGTGGTTTGAGCTAAATGCTAATGGCTGCATGCTAACTCGTTCACTGTGCCATTGCTAATAGCATATTTAGCAGATGTTAACGATGATTGTTTTCATGTTCGACACTACAGTTTAGTGTGTCAACACTTTAATAATTTCTAATTAGCATTAAACACAAAGTGGATCTGAGGGTGATGGGAATGACTGCAGTTTATTAGATCATAAATCAAACTATTGGACTAATTAAATTACTGAGCTAATGGAAGCATTGCATGACAAGTTGATGGATTAACAAAGTTATTGCAACTGGTTCTCTTACAACTATAAATTTATAAACAAATATGGTAAATATATATCACATATATTATATTCAGATAGTTATCTATAAGGATCAGACAACATCAAGTGATCAACCAGCAGATCAACGCTGCCATCCTTACAGCCTCACTGCTAGCTTGGCTAAACACACCACAATGAGTTTACAGGATTAGTATGACACAAGAAACAGTCTAATTGCTGGATTTGTCTTTCAGATTATCTACAAGATAAAGAAAGGCTCTGTGACTGATGAGACAGGAACAGAGAACCTCACCTGTGAGCAGGTGTGTGAGCGTATCTTTCAAGAGGTCGACGTTAACAGTGATGGTATGTTGACTCAAAACTGACATAACCCTCAAAACTGATGTATCTTTGAATGATTCTTCAACCCTAAACCACAAATAACTCGATCAGTGCTATTCTGTGTGTGCTGCAGGTCAGATCACACTGGAGGAGTTCCTCGAAGGGGCCCAGAAGAGTCCGTGGCTGCAGGGCTTCCTGCGACTTGACGTCAATCCCAGTGGATGGGTCCAGAGGTACTTGAGTGACAGGAAACTCACGAGTGCCAAAGACTCCTGACAACGTTCAGTGTATTCGAGCCAACCTGCCAAATGGAAAGGAATTTTATTATGAACTTATGGAAGGAACACTGGCCATTGGGAGTGTGTGAGAAGACTCCTCTTGCCTTCGCTATGTTACCGTGTTCAGCCGGCGTTGTGGCGACTCGAAGCTTGTTTTGTTTTACACACTTTATAGACTCAAAACAAGCATTTGAGACATGTTTGAAGGAAAACATAAAACACCATATTTTTTGCCATGAATGTGTTTCTTAACAACATTTTTGCCATGAATGTGTTTCTTAACAACATGACATGCAGGCATCCTTCTGTTCACCTATGGGTGGTGAAAACATGAAGTGAATGTGCCGGTGATGATGATGATGATGATGATTATCTTCCATACCTGAACAAATCAAGGTTCACAGTGTATGTTGCTTAATTTATAGCAAGAAAAGGTTTTTCTTTTTGTTTTGTTTTTTTTATCACTGAACCATGTCTGTGAGAGGATTTCTGGTGTTTGGGAGTCAATCTATAAGACAGAAAGAAAGGAAGGAAGGTGAACAATAGAATTTAAAAAAGTGAATAACAAGGAGAAGACAGGAAAACAGAAAGGAGAATATATTTTTTCTTTTTCCCTTTATGTTCTGATACTGTCATCATCACTGCTCCCAAACTTCTTATGGCTGTGCACAGTGTTCTTTCTGTGTACAGTGTCGCCCTCTGCTGGCTTTTCTCTGACATTACCCATCAATAGTTTTAAAACCATGTTGGCATACTGTCAACAATGTGACTTCTTTATTTGTGTGGTTGCATCAGAATAATGGAGTAAATCTACCTGCATTCATTTTAAACCCAAACTCTAACCCTAATTTTGGGTTATTAAACTCCTGTTGTACTGTATGTATGATGTTCAGTAACAATTAACTCTGTGACTTGAAGACATGCAGTCACACATATTGATTCAAAAAAAACAACAAAAAAAAAGAAATTGAAATAATTTCAGTGTGTTTGGTGTGTTTTTGACTGCTGACATCCATCTGGCTGGTTTCCATCGCTGTTTTTCAGTCAGTATTTCTCTTCCAGTTCCCAGCCTTTTCTCTCTGTGGGAGCTCCTGCTGCCTTCATGGTCTCCTCGTAAACTCCATACTATTACAGTAATGATCTATCATGCAATGCTGTGTGTTCTCGAGCAGGTTTAAGCAGCAGAACTGATGAGCTACTAATGAGACACAGTAACAGATCAGTTTACATCGTGGAAGATGTTTTTTTTTTTTCAAATTGTTGCTGTCTAAAAGAACACACCTACAAAATATTGGCTTATTGTTCATAAAAAAAACAGCAAGGTTAGAAATGTGTGATGGTGCACTTTTGAGGTAATGTGGATACTTTTGTTAAGTTTCTTTAAGCAATTAATCAGTTCAACTTAAACTTAGAAATAACCAAATGGGGCATATATTCACTTGGCATGAAATTAAACAAAGTGACATTAGAGTAAAAATTCACACACAAGTTTTTAAAATGCATTACAAGGCCTGTTGTGCCTAATTTTGATCATTTTAATCATATGAGACATTTAAACCTACTTCAGTCCATCTCTAAAACCCGAAATTTGATCTGAAACATCACTGAAAAGTAGAAATGTCATCAGAGCCACCACTCCTCATTGGAAAAAAAAAACTAAATAGTAGTTGTTTACATGACAAGTAACAAAGTTTTGTCTGCTTTTACATTTATCTATCATCCGGTCAGTATCTGTTGAAGTGACATGATGTTGCATTTTTCATCAATGAACCAAAAATAAAGGTTGTTTTAGGCGACTCAGAAGTTTTTCTACTATGTGGCAAAGCCAAGACGATGTCTAAAGTGAAAAGCAAAATATACTCTGATGTCCAGTAAGAAAAAGCTGCATTTCTTGTTTTAAGTTTTAAAATATTTTTAAGAAATTTGTTTTATCATTTGGTCAACAGGTGTTTCTTTGCACTCAACAACACACTTTCAGAATTAAAGTGTTTACATGGTTGGTCCCTTTATTTCAGGCCAGAAAGACTGCCAAAGAAGAGAATTTTTTTTTTCCCTTTGAGTGAAGACGGTGCATCACTATTACATCTGGGGCTTCAGTATTTCTTGGTTGGAATCGGAACACAGAACAAATAATGTAGTGCAGAAGAGAGAGATGATCAAATGATCTTAAAACTTCTCTTCATTTGTATCACAAAATGAAGTGATCCAATTTAACTCTGTTATAAACAACATGAAATATCCTGTTCAAATATATAAAAAACAATGAAAAGTTTTATAAAATGAAAAAAAAAATAACATGTTGTTAATCAAGATGTAGAAAATATGAAATCAAAGCAGGATTTAAAAAGTCACTGTAACTTGCTGTGGTCATGGCTGCCTAAAATCATAAAAAAAATACAGTCTCTGCTACTTTACAGTCATAAGAAGCAGAATAATACGGTATCACTCATTGTAAACATAGCAAAAAATGAATAAATAAACAAAAACTGTGCTATCCATCAGTGCCTTCGTTTTCTATTTTCATTTATGTAAATTTGGTTTGCAAATTGTAACATATTTCAACATTAACTTGTGGTCTAATGATCTTTTCAAATATGGCCCTTAAACAAAATTATAACTTAAATCCAAAAAAAACAATACACTACACATTTGTCTGAGCTGTGATTGCACCTATATCAGGCCAATACTACCTATCCTGCTCTTTATCCTGTCAATAATTAAGTGTTTGGCCACGCATCCTTTCACAAACAAGACCTGCTACTTAATACTTATTAGGAATGTTTAACACACTTTCTCAATAAAAATGTTCTGTTGGTTCCTTTATTGTAGGCCACACTAAAATTGTAACATCTAACTCATCTAACTCTTTAAGTTAAGTTAAGTCTGTTGTTAGTAATCATTTATAAGTTTAAAATCCATTCCATTTCAAATCTTGCAAAATTACGAAAATTACTTAATAAATTCAGCAGTTATGCTGAGTTTTAATTTTTCCCACAGTCCGCGAAGGCGACACCGTATCGCAGCATCGCCGGACCTCAGGTGTCTGCTGGCGGTCGCATAGCGGAGCCAATGGAGGAAATTTAACGCGTCGGCATGGCGGACAGAGAGAAGAGGAAAAGCAGCCCGCCGTCTGGCCGCAACATCCAGGTGAACTCCCCGGCCAGCTTCAGGTAAGAGCACCGGGGGGAGCCCGGGGACGGAGGAGGGGGGGCCGAGCTGCCAGCCCCGGAGGCTGAGAATGAGCGATGAGCCAGCGCGGCTCTGCAGAGCTGGACGTGTTGATCCTGGCCGCTTGGAGCCGAGGCAGCTGCGTTTGGCTGCGCTCAGCTCCTGCGGATTGAAGTCGCAATGTGTTGTTGAGTCGCATGTTTTGTGTTTGGGCGTGTCTGCTCCCGCAGGACCGAGACAAGCTGCGGGCAGCCTCCATCCTCTACATTTTTAAATATGTCGCGTTTACTTTCAGCTTATCTGCTTCAACCAAAAAAACCTCTGTAATACTGTGCAGCAGCATTACGAGTTACAGCTTCGAATAATGACTTTAATGCCCGATTTGTTATAAATATATATTTCTACATCAATATGCCATCGCTGAAATAGTTTTCCTCTGCAATAGCTTCATGGTACGCTTGATTTACTGCAAAAGAAATCGTTTTACTGTTGTAATATCCCTGTTGTCACTTCAGACAGACTTAATGAGTTTGTGGTGCATGGTTTTATTATGGGTAACATCAACAGCACTAACTAATCTCATATCACTACAATAAACTGTTAGATAAACTCTTGTTATTGTGTGAACAGGACTCATTAGTGAGTTTACAGCACCGTTATCAGAGCTTTATTTATTTATTTATTTATGACAAATGTTTGATTTATATTTGTTAGAAATTTATACATTAACACAAACATATTGCAAAGTATTTTTTACAACAGACCTCCACCGAAGTTCATCTATAGATGACCAGAGCTTTGAAAATAAAACAAAAAAAATGACTTAGTTTCTGTTTTATAGATTTACATTTTTATATTATATAAATTAGATATGTGATTAATTACCAAGTTAGTTTGGATGCATAATTTAGTGGCTGTAGTGTTTTTGACAGTGTTGTAGAATAAATTAATGTCAATTTCTACTGTCAGTTTCTAATAAATAAATGATGGTAAAGAAGTTTATAGTTGAATACTTTCTGCTTTTGTCTGTTTCATATTAGTCTTTTTCCAGCTTCTTGGTTCTTTGACTGAAGACTAAAGAAAGGCTTTGGGTTCTGGGAACTTGAATTGGCATTTTATTGTATTGAATCAATAAATAATCACATGCATGAACAGTCAGTAATGAAAACGATGTTGCAGAATAGTTTAGATTACCCAGAGTTCATCAGGTGATCAGTCAGAGCCAATTCAACCTGCAGAGCAGCTCAACGTGTTGAGAGCTGAGCAGGTTGAAGGATTAGCTGCATGCTGTGACATGCTTTTGTACACTTTGTGTCTCACACACACTCACACACACTTACGCACACACACTTAGAGATCCTTACAGTGTTGCATGGGGAGAAGCTGTGATTTCTCAGTGGCAGCGCTGGGTGGATGGAGGCCTGTGATCAATATTCCCCGGTGCGACTGCAACACACACACACACACACACACACACCCACAGAAACACACACCCGCAGGCTCAGTGTGTCCCTGTCTCATTAGCTGAGCTGCACATGGGCGGATCCACAACTATGTTTCTTCACACTCTCGGCTCAGTGGCTTCAAAGTCGCTCCAGCAGTTTTTGATATTTTTGACGTGAAAATATATAAATAAAATAAACGTGGCCTTTAAAGTTACACTGAAAAAACATCAGACTGTCGAGGGAAAACAAGAAATAGAGCAGCAGTTTCAGCATCGAGATGAATTAAGGAAGAATCTATGATCCGAATGTAAAATGAAGTGTTTTATCATCAGAAAAATTCCCAAACACAAGTCATGAAATAGCAGAACTAAGGCTACTGATCATTTGTGTCACAAAGGATCAGATCTGTGTCAGACTAGTTATTTGTTTAAGTAAATAGTTTAAATGTTTGTCAGTTACATGCTAAAAGGCAGTTTGGGCCTTTAAAATAACAGCTTATCATAAAACATTTAACGGATGGTGCAATCCAAAAAAAACCCTAGAAACATTAGTGAGAAAAATAGATTTTGCCCTAAAACGAGGAGTCATGGTCTCGAGTTTCAACATGGTCTCTCATCCCATGTTATCGGAGACTATTGATTGATATTTTAGAGTTGTAGCAGACTAGAGAGGAGGCCAGATAAGCCACAGGCTTGGGTCTTGTCCAGTCAGAGCAGCCATATGTTGGCATGTCCCCCCCCCCCCCTCCACCTCCCTGCCTCCACTCACTGTTGTCCAATCCTCCGTCTCTTCCTGCCCCGCTGCTGTTAGAAAGCAGACGGTCCAGCTTTAGCTCTTTAAATATCCAGGGAATGAGATCAGTGTTTCCCCGTTTGAGCTCAGTTTGCACAAATGGAGGCTAACTTTTCATTTATCACATCATATATTTAGGTGAACTGGGCCTTTAAAATCTCCAACGCTGCATTGATCCTCTGGAGCACGAGAGGGCGTCGCAGCAGATTCTTTCACAGCAGCACAGCATTTAAATGTGTGTGTGTGTGTGTGTGTGTGTGTGTGTGTGTAGTCTTAGGAGAGAAATGCAGCTAATGGGGAGACAAATGGTCGTGCAGGATTGCAGTTAATTCTGAATCGAAGTATGAAAACATGCAGAAATCAAACTGGCATCTATGACATGAAACCAGAGATCCATTTTGAGGGTAAACTGATGCCTGACATATCAAATTCAATCATAACATATTTTAAATTTATTAAAATGTTTATCACTCTGAACATAAACCGCACTGACTGAATGAAAATGTGCTTATAGTTTAGATTTTGTTGTTGTGTATATTCTGTTTTTCTCTTGTTGTTTGATTGCTTTGTGTTGATTTGACTGAAAAATGGATGTTGACATCAAACTGTTTGTCTAAAGTGAAATGTAACTCTGTCAGCAGCACATATGATGTTGTACTGACATCTGCAGGAGTAAGTATTGAGTTATTTCGTCGGTAGAAGTGACCTGGACTCTGGTCTTCGCCATCTATACACTAAGCACCATTAGGAAATTAGACTTGGATTTCATTGGGTCATTCTTAACATTTTTCCCAGTTGTGCGTGTCTACAATTACGCTTAGGTACAAATAATTTGATTTAGATAAGAACAAGTTGTGAGGAAAATAATAATGAAAGAAAGTTATTTATTCTGGCACAATAAAATCAAATGTTGATACTGACTGGAGCAGTTAAATGTTCACTGACCAGTCCCTCCAGGATTTTGTGGGCGTTTTTCAAGATTGTTGCGGCCTAAAATGCCTGAATTCGCGACAGCTTTTCTAAAAAATTGCGATGTAAGTTG
>JAPZDY010000001.1:23953080-23963676 GCA_029783645.1 Ctenochaetus hawaiiensis | reverse complement strand
CAATTCTAATGACTAATTTAAAAAACAAACCTAAAAATACGCTGCTGATGCAATTTTACTACTTGGACATTGCTTGGTGAAGTTGAATTTTACCACTGAGTGATATCTCAGTGTCTTTTTCTCCCTCTGTTTCTGTGTCTCAGTCAAGTGAATATTATTCCCATCTGAGATCCCGTACATCCTCACATTAGGTTCCTCAACTCACGGACTTCCTAGCTGTCTTCTTCTCCTTCTTTGTCTCCTTTCCCATCTTTCAGCCCTTCTGTCCTGCCTCCTTCAGGGCCTCATTATAGAGGTAAACAGATGTTTCTACCCGGGCTATTTAACTCCATACCCGTCCTTCGACACGTGACGGCTAAAGATGGACGCAGCTGCGCGTACTTTTGCAAGAGGAGACAGCTGCAGTGTCGACGTAGCCAGAGATGACATTAGCATCATGCAGCAACAGGGGCACAGTAGCTCTCCAAATTCACCGGGTCTCTCTGACAGCTTGCTGTTGTGCTCCTTGTGATCGCTGTCATCTTCTTTTTTTCCTCCCTCTAATTACATTTTCCTGCTGTCTGTTACGCCCAGGAGGCCAGTGGGTAAAGAGATAAAAGGCGGACATAATTACAGATGGGGAAAACTGAAGCATTGTTTACTGGGAGCTAATTGAATCCTGCCACAGACAGCAGGACAGTTCATTTCCCCACCTGACACCCGAGTGATGCTGAGGGTTGCTGCAAGAGCAATCAAGACCTTGTGTTATTCCCTGCAAATATAATAAATGTGGTCTCTTCCTTTGAAAGACAGAACTGAACTGTGTCTGAAATGTGTAAACTGATGCTGTGGCCGACATTTGGTAAAGAAGGGATTGTTCAACTATCACAGAGGTTTGCTCACTAGAGACTACTTTGTGGGAGTATTATTAGCTTTTATGTTGACTATAAAAGTTTTTTTTTTTTCTTTCATTGTTGGCAGTGGTTTTATAAATCAACAACAATAGGCCTTATTACCACAACACTCACAGTGTATATTCCTGACCCCCAGATGATTTGTTTGGGTCATTTCAAAACTTTCTTTTTCACAGAAAAAATGGCCAAATCGCGCCCTGAAATTTACTGAGCGTATTCATTCAAACTTTACCAAATTCAGTTATGTTTGCATGAATCAAGCCTGTTGATTTTCTGCTACAGTTTGCTAACAAACTGAGGAGCCTTTTGTGATGCTGCAGTCCCCTGCCACTCAACAACCACTATCATTCATGTTTCTCGTCACTGTTGATGTGTAGCCTTATCCAGGCTGCTAATGCTGAACCAGCAGCTTCTCACCACATCCAATCCAACACTTATATATCTGTTGTTGTGACTAAATGGATATATTACACTGGGTCCAACTTGTAATGGGGAGGTGCTGCCATTTTTTGTTGTTGTTTCTCTTAATGTAATTGAAAACCAACCTTCTACAGTAACATAAAAATGCTGTAGCCCCCCATTTAGCATTTATAAAACTATAAATACTATATAAACATTTTCCAAATGCCTCATAACAACACTATGATTAAGTTCAAATCAACCATTACAGACCTGAAGCCATTTACAGCTACATTACTGCCTGTAAATGTTAAATACAGAGAAAGTGTTCCAGGAAAGTGTCACAAAAAATGATCTGTGGCAAAATGTTTGTCAAATGTTTACCTTAATTTACAAGTACTTAGATAAATGCAAAACAACTAGGCCTATGTCATCCAGTTCTGTCAGTGTATATTTACCTAATGAAAAGCTATATAGACCTTATGTATCACAACAGGCCCAAAAAAAGCACTCTTTTGTTAGTTTGACATCCATGTTGACCTGTCATGACCAGAGCTCGTGACCCATGTTCACGTGTCTGATGTGTTTTTGCATTTAGATTTTGAACTGGAGTTGCCAACCTATCAGACAGATAATTCGGTCAACAGGAGATTTTGAGATGAACAGTTGCTATGGATGAGTGCAGAAGGATTAACATTTTTTCCCCTCATTTTTTCCTCCTTCCCCTTTCCTTTTTTCTCACCCTAATCCTTCCCTTCAACCAGGTTGACCCATGACATCAGCCTGGATGAGTTTGAAGATGACGACCTGTCGGAGATTACAGAGATCACTGACGAGTGCGGGATGAGCCTCAACTGCAACGGCCCGGATATAAAGGTGAGCTGGTTCCCACCAGATTTCATGAAATACGCTTTCATTAATATCCTCCACTTTTCTAGAAGTTTCTCATTCTCTCATTTTTTTCAAAAATGCTTTGTACTAATTTTCACTTAGATTTTATGACCGATTTCATGACACACAATAGTTACTGTACTTTTTAGCAGCAAGAAGACCTTGTTTACTACTTTATGGAAATAATGCGGTTCTCTGGTGATGTTACTTCATAGAAAATGCTTACATGTAGGAAGTGATTATAGTTTGTTGCTGCAGATTTCTGCAGAGATTAAAAATAATAATTGACTAAAACTTAGGGCTGTACTGAAGTACTTTACAAACAGTAAAAGCTTCTACTCTGTCTTTTTCTTAGTTCAGCCTCTGACTGAACTCAGCTCTTATCTATTTATCTGTCCTCTCAGTTGTTTCCCTTCAGTTCTCTGTTTTATGCCTCTCCTGTCTATACATTCATAAAGTTAAGCAAACTTCCCCTTCAATAAGCAGTCAGTAAAGAGAAATAAACTGCAGTGAAGGTTTGTATGAGCTCTGCTGTAGCCATGCAGATGGTGAAGTTTAAAAAATAAACTTAGAGCTCTCCTTCCACTCATAAACAGCTCCACACCTGAGCAGAACCAGGTGTTGTTCACACTGTTTATTCCTGCAGAAGTTCTTGTCTTTTCTCAGCTCTCTCCTCCAGAGCTCTCCAGCATCAGCAGCTGGCTGCTGGCTTATATCCATCCATTCCACCCGGTCCAACTCACCCAACACTTTCAAAGCCCTGTGATACGCCCTGGAATGTTGAAGTAGACTTTATTTGTCAGTGTTACACAAAATTTTGAAGCTTTGAACTATTTGGTACAGCCCTAGGGAAAAAAAACAATCAACACACAATCTCTATTCTTGACACTCATATTCAATTATTGAAGCTTGCATTGCCGCCGTTCAGCATCACTTTGACGAAGTTGAAGCTCAGCATGGGGTCAGACTCTCCTCTCTGTGTCATTTTGTCCTGAACAGCTGCTGCATTCAGCTTCCTGCCAGCAGAGGAAAGAGGCCAGAGGCAGACAGGCCTGACAGATGGCGGCAGAGACGCCAGAGTAAAAACCTTAAGTCTGATTCCCCTCACTGATTGCCCCACTGCTTTCTTGTCATCTAAATAATTCACTCTGAGCTGTTTACTGTTCGTTCGAGTCTACTGGAACTTTGCTGAAGTGGACACCTTTTCTTTTATGGCAACCATGGGCCCATTCATTCATATTGCTTGTCTATCTTTTCATTTGTTTGTCCCATTCTTCTTCTTCTTCTTTAAATTTGGAACAAGCATGCACTTGTATTCAAGGATGAAGTAAATAATAAGGTCAGAGGTAGTTGTGACCTCATGAAACATATTTGAAGCCATAAAAGTCAGTTTCTTCAGTGAGGATTCCCAAAAAATCCGATCTGTATCTGATTTGGGCCTCTTGTTCCTGCAGTGTGAACGCAGTCTTGTCTTGGGCGCCCACTTTGTAACTGCTGGGTTGTAAATGTATGTGAAGTATCCCGATTTCCATTGTAATCCCCAGGAGCTCATTGGTTTTGCTGACCTTCAGACGATAGCTGTTGCACCTCACGTCGAAGCTCTCTATTAGTTCTCTGTGTTCCTCTGTAAAACAATCTATAACTATTGACAGCTTGCTTCTTACTGGACACCAACAAAATACACCAAGTATCTGTTAAATCTATACATCTGTTAAATCCCTTCATAACATACTGTGAGTCTGGACAGACTTGGATGTAAAATGCAGCTTGTCTGCGCGTGGCAGTAATTCTGCTTGGCAGATCTGAGTGGGTCATTAATGAAACTGGAGCAAATGCAACACTGCTACTAGAGACAGCGAGAGGCAGAGAGTGTGTGTTGGTTCAGAGGGGAAAAAAAAAATAAGCAGAGGTAAATTTATTATTCTGTCAGATCTCGCCGGCTCCGTTCCCAGTGAAACCATCATCACCTCCTCCATTCAGCCACCGTAACCAAGGCAACAGCAGGGTCGAGGGTTTCTTTTCTTTTTTTTCAGTGTAATTTCTATGAGCAGATAAGAGATTTTGTCCTGTTGTGTCTCATATTTGATCATTTTAGCGAGCCTGACCTGATGGATGAGAAAATTGCTCAGATATGGTGGAGTGCCTGGAATATTTTTAGGCTTAAAAAAGCCAGTTCTCTCTTTCCCCTCTCTGCTTTTTCTCGTCTCCCTATCAAGGGAGCTAATTTTAGCCCAGATTATTGAATGAGAGAGCTCTCTGCAGGAGGTGTGTATCTGTTTGTGTGTGTGTGTGTGTGTGGACGCCGATGACTCATTCCCTTGCAGGGGGACTCACGGAGATCAGAATCCAACATGGCTCCTCGACCGGCGAACATGAAACGGTTCTGACAGCGGCAACAACAACAAACCACACGTGTCATTGAGTGCTGTCACTCTCGGGACATGAAACTAACAGAGTGCACGAAGCGTCTCTGCAAAGACTGTTTACGGCGTCATTTTGTTGGGGAAGAGCAGACTCTGCCGGCTGGTCGCAATAATGTTGTTTTCTCCTCATTTCTCATGCTATAAAATATGATCTGTATCCAGTTACAGTATCCAGATACTTAACAATCTAATCTAGGATTTGTGTTTACATCTGATATTTTTCATGCAGTCCTCATTGAGATCAGAAACCTGTCCTTCAGAGTAAATCCAGCTTGTTAATCAGCTTAGGTGGAAGCAAATCTGCCCCAGACTCTCTAAAAATGTTTTGCAAACCCTGTGAAACGTTGTGTATGACAAACTCATAATTATTTGCCCCCTTTGGTTAATTTCTTAAATGTAATACATTCATTTATTCCTTTCTCTGTTAAAAAATAGTCTCAGTTTGTCTCTGTGTGTATCAGTATAGATTTTTATACTTTTTTTTGTGTTGAGATAATGTAGTAATAATATGCCTTGTTAACAGCAGAACAGCAGCACAGATGAGTTCACTGAACACAGGTGACCACAGATATTTCTTACTGTACATTAATCATTCAACACCTGTATGGCTCTCATTTTTCAGGCACTGCTTAATTATACATTACACATCTTTGGGCTCTGATATGGCACGTAAAGCTTGCTTGTTAATTCAATTTGAACCAAGAACTGTAAAAATTCACCAGCAGAGGAATACACGAACGATATGAGAGAGAGATTCCAATTTTTTGAACTTATATAATTTGTCCTGGTCGCTAACAAGGTCTGTCATCTCTGAAAAAAATATTTGACTTATGGAGCTGCATTTTCTAGATTGGAAGATTGTTTGTTTTACTGGGGTTCATTCACACCAGATGGAGGAGTAAAAGAATTGAAAGCCACGACCACTTTCACAGTGTTTTTCTTTAATTGCTATTCTTTCCATTCTTTTTTTTATTCACTAAAAGTAGCAGTATTTTATATATTAACATTTAGACAAATATTTCTCTTATACTTGAAAGCATCACTTGCGGCTCTTCATCCACCATGAAGATTTATTCGAGTTTTAGCCTTTTCAGCTGATAGTTTTGGTTCTCTAGCTACAAATATTTGGTTCATTCTGGGGACTTTCGTTGACCCTGTCAAATAAGGCTGGAGGCAGCTGTTTCTGCAGAGAAAGTCTGGTGAACCTGCTGTTTGCCCTCCGTTCATATTTCAGTTTCCATCACGGACCGTGGAGAAACAGCTTTATGGTTGCTTTCTATTTAAAAGTGCTCAGTTTGATGGAGGCCTGGTCTGTTTAAAAATGTATAAGGACGTGGTGCAGCTGCAGAAGGTGGAGGGGGTGGGGGTTGGTGCTGTCGCTGTGTGGACACAAACACAGCGGTGACCTCATCAGTGATCTCATCGTCCCAGTGAAGTTTTAGGGTGCATCTTGTTCATCAATAATGGACAGTCATAGAAAAAGGAGCATCCCTCATCCCAGACAGGCGTGGTTGTCTGCCTCAGCAGGGTGGGGGTTTCTGAGGCTCAGGGGTCAAGGAGCTTGTCTGAACTGACGCAGAATTTTAAAATGCTGTGACAGATTAAATTGAACAACATTAAAGATGATTTGAAAATGCGAGTGGAACCCAAACTTTTCTATCACATAAATAGTAAGAGAATTTAAAACTAAGCTTACACCAGTCCTTAGTGAAGTCGATATTTGGGTCAGAGAATTTTTTGTGATGTCTTTAAAAATTAAAAAAAAAGATTTATCATGTACTTGTAGTCTTGAAAAAAAAGATGGCTGGAATCATTGGGACTTTATTTGAATGATTTTTCTTCTGAAAAACAACCTGAAAACGCTCAGCTGATGCAGACAGGTGTCAGGTCCTCCCATCTATTTAATTTTTCTGGAGCTCCCCCTGCAGTTAACCTGGCAGAGAACGTTCAGCAGCCCAGGTTTGATTCCAGCCTGAACCCTTTGCTGCATGTCATTGTCTGTCTCCAGCTGGCGCTATCTCTGTAAGAAAAAGGAAATGTTTAAAACATTTTTTTAAAAAATCATTTGTTTAGCTTTAAATTACAGACTTAGAAGAAGAAAATGTGGAAGAAAAATTTGTTATTGTCAGAAACTTGGCTTCTTAAACAAAGCTGATGTTTTTTGATCTTTTATCAGTCTAATTTGCATAAAATTAGCCTACCCTCAGATGCAGAGGAAACAAAAGCATGTGCTAAAAGGACTTTTAGTTTCAGGTTTTAAATCTTGGTTGAACAGCCTCATTCGTTGTTAACAGAGGATGTTTTTCTTAATGTATCCAACAGGGAGCACATGGCTGACAGGTCAATGTGGAGCAGCTCAAGTCCAGAATGAAGCAGATTTGATTTCCTTAGAGATGTAAAATGACAACATGGATTATCTCAACCTCTGTGTGTGTGTGTGTGTGTGTGTGTGTGTGTGTTGTGGTGTGTGTGCTTGTGTGTGAGAGATACAGAGAGAGAACAGGGCCTCTTATGAATGTGTGCAGGGGTGAATGTTTGGATGGTGGATTTAATTAGAGGTCATGTTTTAATTTGTGTATGGGTGAAACTCATGTCTGTGTGTGTGTGTGTGTGTGTGTTATGTGTGTGTGTTGTGAGGGTGTCAGATTGAATGGGTAGTAACCTTGTGACTGTATCCACACACACAGATATGTGAGTGGCTTGTTTTTCTGTCTAGACTGCCCTCTGTTGTCACATTGTGTTTGACAGACAGACACAGAAAAAGCTGTTTAAAATTAGATGTTTTATTCATTAAACGTTTCCTGTGTTTGATATGTTGTCATATCACCTAATCCTGTTAAAAAACACCATAAATAATATGTTGTTCAAAAAAATCACAACGTTCGCAGCCCAACAAATGCACTATTTTGTAAACAGTGTAGTTTAAGGTTATTTCTATGTTTCATATTTTCAGATTACGAAAAAATACAAATTTATACAAAAAATGTTATTTAATATGTTTAGTCAATATGGGCTTAATGTTAACTAAGATATTGTGACGAAACTAATAGGAGGAATTGCAGCAATACACACAAGTTAGTGCAATAACATGAACAATTACTTTGATGCACAGCCAGCTATTATACAACACACAGCTAAGCCAATATTGCACTGTTTATAATGTTTAAAATCCCATTTATAGAACCTTTATTACACTTTTTAAACAGTACTTAACAATATAATGCACATAAGTAAGTTTGGATCTTATTAACCCAGAAAAGAAGAGGGAAGGAGGTACACAAAGAGAGTGAATGAGTTAGGAAAGAGGAAGCAACAGAACAGAGAGCTCAGACGTAGTGAGGTGGAAGGGGGGGTAAAAGGGGTTGGTGGGGGGGTTGAATTAAAAAGGGGAACAGGAGACCTATTGCCATGGCAACAGTGTTTCTCTACCCTCCTGCATGTGTCAGAGCTGAAAATACACGCAGTACAGTGTTGACATGCACAGATACAAGCTCACATGCACACGCACACCATCACACACACACACAAACTGCCCCCATGGATACTGCTCACGTCATGTCATCCACGCATGGTAACAGCTGAGAGGAAGCCGCCTCGTCAACACAAACAAGAGGAGAAAATGTGATTCTGGTCCCGTTTGGAGCCTCATCCATCAAACATGCTGTGATTAAGTGATAGCTTATTTCTTTTGAAGGGAGGGGGGCATTCTTAGGCATAAAAAACACCTTGAAACCTGCCACGTGTGACCTGTTTACACAACAAAACAATCAGCAGCACTGACATTTAGTTGAAATCCATGTTTACCTGATGAATTTATTACAATAACTAATGTCTTTTCATTGCTGTCTCCAGTCTCCACCAGCTCCTGAGAAGTTGTTAGGCTCTTTAGCTGCACAACCTTATCCTATTTTGCATGCTAACTTTTTTCCCTTTGCCATTTGTACAGGTATACAGAGGGCTCATCAGTGCTTTTTCAATATTACATCTGCTGCTAATAACAGTATTGATGAGACCAGAACGTTGGCCATGAATCCATAACAATGAGCTGAAATAATAAGCAAAAAGAATTTGTAGAGCCAAGGGGAACTTTTGTATGTTTGCTACACCTTTTGGCTTTGTACACATTAATCTATTGATGCTATTTAAAACTAGTGATAAATGCAGCCATTAGTGCCTGTTTTTATTCTCTGATAGACCTCAAGTTGCAAGTTTTGAGTGTGTTTATCATTTTTAATCTTGTGTTGTTGTTCCTGACCTGTTGGCTGTGTGATTGCCATTCATGAGCCGTTCTGATTGGACGAGGGCCGAGCATCACAGCATCTCTGGGGACGGCAGCATCTCCTCAGCCTCCCTTTCGTCACTGAGCCCCTTGTCTCCTAGCAACAGGAGCCGGTGCTCTCTTAAAGGGGCCGGTTGTAATTGAGGTCATAAAACATGAGAGGAAGAGTAGAAGCCCAGTGCATTAGCAGATATCGATCTTCAGCAGGTGAAAAGGTGAACAGGAGGAGAGAGGGAAGAGAGAAGAGGGAAAGAAATTATGATGTTGAGGGGGTTGGCTATTCTGTAATTACAGGAGCGGAGACAGACAGCGATGTGATGTGACTGAGCTGGAAACACAGGAAGAGGAGGGGTGACAGGAGCATCTTCTGACAGCTCATCATTCTGAGGAGTAATTTAGGAGTTGGGATGGGGGGTTTTGCCCCTTAAAAACCATGACAGTATTTCAGGGTTTTTCTGCATAATTGATATTACTGGTAAAATGACAAAATACTGGGTAAAACTTGCTAAAGACTGGAGGATGTTGAGCTCAGACAGTGTAGTTTGTCTTCTTAGTTTAGAACTCAAAATAGCTGTTTTTGACTCCCATCAGACTTAACCAGGGAGCTTCTGCCTGATGGGGGAAATAAGTTGATTTTATTGCTCAACATAGTTTATGGATACTTGAATAGTTGGTGGATGAAAGATAGAAGCAAGTATATCTATCTTACTAGAGGTTATGTTATGAAGTTAGTCTCCCAAAAGAAGATTTTTATGCTAAAATTCTGAAAAAAATGACTTTTTTGGCTATATTTTGAGAGGACTTCTGCAGTCATTTTCTTTTTTTAAGATTAATGATAATGGTGATTTTAAAGGATGCACTTCCTAAATTCGAATACAGCTTCACAAACACCTCCCATTGTAATCTGAGTTCATAGGTTTCTCGGCTTCTGACAAAATCATTACATGAGCCCTGTCACATGTTTGTACAAGCCCCTCAGAGAGCTCTGGATGTCTGTGATTGGAGTTTGTTGGCATACAAATGTGCTTGGAGGCAACACTTAGCCGATAGAATTGGATTAACCTCCATTCCATCCACCCACTGTGACTTAGCTTACTGTCTTCAGCTGTGCACACTCATGTTAATACCCATGCTGCTTCACTGACAGAGGAAAAATGCATGATGATCTTTGGAATCCAGCCTTTTACCAGCGTAAAGCCAGAACGGAGATATTTGCATGTTTAAACAGACATGTCTGTTGTAAACAAGGTTTAAACACTGAGCATGACCTCTTTTTTTTCTCTGGATATGAATGCTGTTCAGTGAATGTATGATAAAATGGGACAAATGTCAAAGAGGGGGTTAGCTCGGCCTCACAGCAAGCTGCTAACACTGTGAGACTGTGGCGAATGTTGTTATCGTGGAAGTCCAGCGTCACACAGAAGTAACACTGTTGATCTTCCGTCACCGGATCAGCTTTGCTGCAGCTTATGGAGAGAGCTTTCTTTAGGTCTTTTTTTCCCACATATAGTTTGATACTTCTCCATCGCTGATTTGGACCATCTGTGTACAGATTCTTATCACACTGGAATTTGAAACTACAAGTCAACTTCCCCTCATTAGAATTATACTATCAAGGTAATTTACACTGTTAATCTGTGTGTTTTCAGTTATTATTCCCTTGCAATTGCACAGTGACAAAGTTCTTATAATGAGTAATTGTGGCCAACAT
>JAPZDY010000001.1:23866231-23877175 GCA_029783645.1 Ctenochaetus hawaiiensis | reverse complement strand
TATGAAGTGAAAAAAAAAAAAAAAAAAAAACAGGTGAACAAGAGGAAAAAAGTTAGCTGTAACAGGAAATGTGGGAGGTAGAAAGTTTGACAGTGATGGAGGCCCCTCTCTGCCCTGCTGATGAGCCACCGCATCTCAAACGGAAGACAAGTGTCAAATCCACGGCAACCAACTCCAGGTTGAGTCTCAGGTGCAGCATCTATACATGCAACTGCTGTCAGGTTTTACATAACTATAAGTAGGAAAAAGCAGAGGAAAACTTTTCATAATATGCAACCGTGATGCAAAAACTTGATACTTTGACTAAAATTCGACTGTTTGGATTCAAATGTATCAGTAAAACTACTGTGAAGCTACAGAATAATAAGAACAAATGCCCTCAATTCACCATTACTTTTGTTTTTGGAGTATTCTGTGTTTATATATCTTTTGAGTAAGAGCTTCAGAGAGGAGTTTGGATTCTGGCTTCAATTAATGGTTGCGGTTTCTTCTCTGGTCACACCTCCTCACATCTGCACAGATGTGACCAATGGGTCTGCAGTGTTGTTGGCAGAGAAACCGGTGGCTGTGGTTTTTTTTGGCTGGTGTCGTGGATATTTTTAGGAGCATTACAGTGAAATGAAGCTCCACTGAATTTTTCAACATCCATTACCTTTCTGCCAGTCAGACAAAAAAACTCTGACTCAGTCTGAGCTCTGGACTCTTGTTCAGAAAGACTCACACAGAGCTTTTAACTTGACTAATCAAATTGTGACAATAGCAAATAACATAGCAGCAAACATAGTGCTTTAGTAAAGTAAGCCAATGTTTGGTAAAGTAGCAGTTAAGACAAAGTGCAGCTTAGACCGAAGGGAATGCTTCTTGTTTTGTAGGTATTAAGTTATAATGCAAAGAAATGACACTGGTGCAAAATTAAAAGGAACAAAATAGTTATTACAGTTCAACTAAATGGAATAACGAATATCATACAACAGTGTTATTGAGATTTTCCACTCAAAAGCACAAACATCAGCCTTCTGGTGGCGCTAAAGGAAAATTCAGGAGGTTAACAAAGTCAATTGAATCCAAAAGTGACTGTCTTTATGAAAATATGCATGTTTTGTATGTTGAGATTCTTCACTGGATACATGATTTTGACCTTCTGGCGGGGCTAGATTACGGAAGCCCTAAGCGGACATGGTTTAATTTTTTTTTTTACAAGCTGTTTTAATGAGATAATATCTCGTTATCTCGAGAAAACAAAGTTTGTCTTCTCGAGATAACGAGATAAACGGCTTGTAAGAAAAAAAATTAAACCATGTCCGCTTAGTGCTTCCGTACTAGATGCAAAGTCAAGGTAGATCTAGTAATTTAGCATGACTTTAACTGTGAAGGATGATTCAGTTCTGTGCAAAATTACATGACGATCCATCATTGTGATCAAGCAATGACATCACAAAGTGCATAATTCAGCAGAAACTATAAAATAAGAAAGATCAATAATAAACAAAAACACATCACAAAAAAAGACAGAGAGTTTTGTACATCTGTGTGACGGTTAAATGTTGCTGCTGCTGCATCTTGATTCGGTTCAGTTTGATTACTTAGACAGTCATTGCAAGCAGTTTTCAGTCCAATCAGTCATTGATTAACTCAGTACCAGTGTGGGAGGCCTGTGGGTGGTCTTACTGGAAAGCAGCAGCACTGGTATGTAAACCAGTGAAAATATCAATCCCACCTCGTTTCCCTCTGCACTTATTATGACAAATTGCTCTATTTATGGGACTGAAATGCATCAACACATTTCTCTAAACAATTTCCCCTCGTGCATTGTTCCTCAGCTGCTCTCCTTCATTCCCGACGTCAATCACACAACTCTGTGTTTCTTCAACCCGCCGCCATCGTCACCATCGCCATCATCTTCCCTCCACTCCTCCGTCTGCACACAGCAGCCTTTCTAAGCTTAAATCAATATGATATGGAGTGCGGCCACTTGCCTCTCAGCTGCTGTCAATGGGAGCGATTGTCACAAACGCAGAAATGAAGACAGCCTCTATTATGTTTGATTTGGCTGCACAATGCCTGCACAGGATTTGCTCCCTCCCTCTCTCTCTCTCTCTCTCTCTCAGGCCGGCAGTGTATCTGCATACTAAAAACACAACATTTCTGATGTTTTATTATTGCCTGCAGACCCCCCTCTCAAAAAAAAAATTATTCATTTCCATTGCAAAAACAAACAAGCTACTTCGCAGGATTTATTAGATTCTATATACAGAATCAATCCAATGAAATCATGTTTCTGAATGAATAAGATGTGAGCACAAGACTCTCAGTTGCATTCATACTTCATTCTCTGTCAAATTAAAAGGCTCAGTCTGTGCCGCAAATGGAAACAGTGCGATGCTGCCAACATGTAAACAGATCGATAAAATGATACATAAATTATAATAAAGGACTCCTATATATATATACTCTCTATACTTACACCCCTGTAAAGAACGTCTCAATCACTTGTTTGTAGGAAATAAGCAGTATTTTACAAAGTTACTAAGAATGTGTGTAAAGACAAAAAAAAAGGTGTCAAACTAAAGTAAAAGAAAACACAACAAAGATTCTTTTATCTCGTTTATACATTTCAGCCAGAGATACTTGCATCAAAATTCACTTGGAACTGCAAAAATAAATCTCTGTGGGTTCGTCTTTTTAAAATCACACGTAGTAATTCAATCCAATTTCCATCTGAAAATATTGATCGGCGCAGCTTTTAGAAACACGGTCCAGGTTTTAAGCTTAAAGTGCATTCTGCACTCTTTGAAAAACACAGGCAGCGTTTTGATTCCCAACAGAAATAAATAGCCGGACATTAACAACCTGCTGTGTGTCTCGCTTTTGTTTTGATTCGGTTTTTTGACAAAAGCCGAGACACATTCTGAGACCTAAATGTAATTGCAGACATTTAAGTGTCACATAATGATGGTGATTACATGAGAGGCACAAACTGGAGCTTTACGAGGCCTGTGTGTTGCTCTCCCACTGCTGCTGTCTGATGTCTGGTCACAGTTTCCGAAGTTTTAACTTTGTTGTTGTGGAAAAAATCTTTTCATGCTTTTTTTCGGATATGAGTGCTATTTTTTGCCTCGAACTGAGGAGCTCGAGCTCACATTTGATACAAACTCCTGGATGTATAATCATGTTTTAATGCAATCAGAGCCATAATGACAAGCCAGCAAAAAGCACAGAGTGGATGTTTGGCCTTACAGCTGAGCTGCACTGGACTTCACAAATGTGTTTCTGATTACAGGAGACATGTTAGTGTCTTTCTGCATAATTATGGTGATCACATTCAGACTGAACTTTTGCATGCTGTGCTGCTATTTTTTTTTTTTTATTTGCTCTCGTTGTAATCTTCCAGCAAGAAGAAAAAAACAGTCCAGTCATCTGAAATGATCCTCAAATACCAGTAATATGAAAAGTTACAGCTCATTTACTTTATAATTAGTTGGGGTTTTTTTGCAGTACTTATGCACAGTACAGTGTACATTTTGATTTTGCAACACTGACCGTCCCTGTTGATGGTTTGCATCGCTGTGTGAGTCCAAACATGGCTGAATTCTGCTCCCAGGGCAGTTCAAAACATGCAGCATGTAGGATTGAATGAGGTTTCCTAATGTGAATGTCACATGACTTTCAGCTTGTCAGGATGAAAACTTCAGGTTGTGATTTGTTAACACTTGTCTTTTTCATGTTCCTCGTGTCCTGTCAAGTTTCCCTCCTCTTGTGGTCACCTGCCCCTCCCTAATGTGTTTTACCTGTCTTGATTGCCCCACCTGTGTCTCATCACTCCCAGTGTGTATATGGTCTCTGTTTGCCCTTTGATTTGTCGGTTTGTTTTTGTCCCCTGGTTCTGTATTTGCCCCCCTGGATCTGTGTCCTTGTCTCCGTCCTGCTTGCTCTCCACATACTTCCCTGGTTTGTTGTTTTATTTAGTTTTTGTATTTTCTTTGTCCCTGCTTTTCCATGTGCTGTCTTTTGCTCCTGTGGTTTTCTGTTTTTGTAATCAGCTTTGGTTAATTATTTCTTAAGTTGGTCTTATTTGCTTTTGGGTCCTTTTTTTAATAACCTGTGACAATGTCCAAGCACATGATCTGCCCTTGAGAGGTCATAAAAGTTTAGCTTTTTTTGGGAAATTCAAGGGCAAAAAAAAAAAAAGTGTGTTAGTTCTGTTTGTGCATCTCCGGCAGCAGCACGCCTCAGGTGTGAGTTAGGCTGTGCAGGTAAATCACAGAAGTCACAAATGCACATGACTCACTGCATATTTATCTGCTGATGAACTCCTCTCTTTCCCTGCATGTGTGTGTGTGTGTCCTCTGTTTCTCAGAAAGCTCCCCACATCAGAATGCACCGATCTGCTGTGTGTGTGTGTCATAAGTGGATCATAAAAACTGGTGAGTGTTTTCATTGCCATCCCAGCCTCTTTATTCCCTTCGTTTTACAGGCAGCGGGGTCTGATTCAGCTAAAGCGTCGCTTCTTGCCAAAACCAGCGAAGGTCAGATTTCTGTGCGAGTGGAATGCAGAGTTTTCCGAATAAAAATCCAAACAACGCATGAGGCTGTTGAAGGCGTCGAGGAGCTAAAAATAAAAGGCAGCAGGCCCACACAGAGTTCACACCCAGCCGGTTCTGGGCGACTCTTCTGATCGTCGGTTCAGTTTGTCTGGCCAGGTTGTGATAACAGCGAGTACAACAGAAAGGTATTCACACACTGCAGTCAGAGCTTAGCTCAGTGTTACTGTGAAATTTTGACCTAAAACAGCTCTTTCACAGGCAAACACCCAAACATACAGTACTTTTCTGTTGTGCTCTCTTATTATACGAACACAGAATCACAACTACACCTATCATGTGATTATACATCACTCCCAAATTGCTGTGATCTTGGGACAGAACCACATAGATAATATGACAGAATAAAAGCTGTAATATGACAGTGTTGAAACAAAATAAACTTTGTCAAAGTAAGATATCGGGTTCAAACACTGAGGTTACCTGTAATCCCACACATTCAGGTGCTCAATGATAGTATTTCTGCTGAAGCTAAAGCAATCAGCCTTCTCTGGTAATGTCACGTCTTTGTAATAATATGTCAACTGCAAGATATATCTCATTATCAAGGCCGGCATAAAGTGTTATGTACGTACCTGCTGCTGCACCACCAGACTGTCCAGCAGCTACTTTCCTCAAGCTGTTAGTCACTGAAATTCATCCTCAGCAGTCCACCATAAAGAAATAGTTTTCATTTTTGGCATCTGACATGGTGGAAAGCATTAAGAATAAGTATATACAGCTGCAGAGATAGCGACTCTTCTCCTATATGTTCCTTAAACTTATGTAGGACGAATGTATATAGAGGTATCGGTGGTAAATTCACATTGTTCCTTGTTTCTTAGTCGGTGCAAGAGTACATTAGATGTTGAACTGTTTAAAACCAAGCCAAACAAAACGATGTCTTTTTCTCGTTGCCAGGATCAGTGAGCTCAAGAGGCAAAAAGGTTATGAAAACTTAACCCGATATACAAGCTACCTGCTATTCCATGTGGCTGCTGTTTACAAGTCCTGGCTGGCTTGTAATTGAAGTGTGTGAAATTAAAAGGAGCAAGTACAAAACCTCAATAAACCGAACGTGTTCGCCAGGGTTTAAACTAAAGAAGCCGATTCTCCACTTTCTTCTCATCTCTGCCCCTTTTGTTAGTTTTCTTTCCTTCTCCTGGCTCGTCTTTTAAAAATCTCTTGAACTGCTTTACAAATAATCTTCATCCCGCTTGTGTTTCTCTGTCCTACTGTCCTCACAAACATCCTCCAACCAGCTGTAGCTGTAATGACAGTTGATGGAATTACAGTAAAAAAATACTGATCTGCAGCTGGCCGAAACACTGAGCAGATCTCCGACTTGGCTGCCAACTTTCCTCGGGTTTCACGGTCTGTTTCAGCTCCAGGAGAGTGTTAGGCGAAAGACCACCTGGAATTAAATTATGATAACATGATTACAAAACACGGAAATTAGGATGATTGTGTATTTGTTAGCGTAATAGCTCAAAATATATTTAATCAAATTTGGTGGAAAGTCAGGCCGTGAGCCAAGGAACAAGAGATTGTTTTTGAGCTGGATTTGGACGGTCGTACGTGCTATATTTTTATTTAAAAACCTTGGCATTGATTCTTTCTTCTTTATGCCTGTCTTTCTTTCTTTTTTCTTTCTTTTTTGTTGGCATTTTATTCCTACATGAGACAGCAGAGTGACTGAAAGTAGAGAAAAGTGAGAGAAAAGGAGCATGACTCGCTAACCTACTTGCGGCTTTTTATGACGCACAAATATTTTGCCTCAAAAAAACGCTAAACTTTGCGGTTTCACGCATGTTTTTGAGTTTCTCAGTTTGCTCTGATCCACTGAGGTTTGTGAGATCACAACCAGTTCAGTTGTTTCATTCACAATTTTTGCTCTGTTTTTTGTTTCTGTCTGGTCAAGTTTTGGTTAAAAGTTAAGTAAAAAATCATGTTGCACCTCAAAGTGTTTCATCATCTTCCTCTGATTGTGTCTTCACAAAGCCAAGACATCTGTGAGCCAAATACTTCCATCCACACAGAAAACACGTCTGCAGCTTCAGACGCTCCATGTGGCATAAACAGAGCCTTGTAAGGTTTTGGAATACATCAGGACTTTCACGGGGAGGGCAGAGGATCCTCCTTTTTTTTAAAGTTAAAAAAATGTGTCTGTTGCTCAACACTGTTCGTGGCAAAAGCTCATTTGTTTACACTTAAGATGTTAATTAAATATATAGTTTAACAGGCTGTATAATTTCCTGAAACAGATGGGCAGGGCTTGGATTGGATTTGAGATTGGCCTGGATTCAATTTTATTGTCATGGGACGATAATGAGTGCAGTACGAGTAATAAAACAATTTAGTTCAGCATCAAACCAACGGGGCAAAAAAAATGAGTAAAGGGCAGAGTGGAGTATTTGTGTGTGTGCAAAGCAGAAAGATGGTTCACATGTGACTGATTTATGTGTGTGTTCATTGTTATGAAGGAACAAACTGAATCCATTACAACACTGCGGCTCAATGATGTGTTTTAACTTTTTTTCCTCCTTGTTTTCCCGACATTGGACTTCTGTGGCACAGAGCGGCTGTGTTTTATGAAGCTACGATGGCAATACTTGTTTATAAGATCAGGTTATTGTTGGCTTTAAAAAATGATGACAATAAGAGAAATATACAGTATCACCAGAGTTTTCTTTCTCAGTTGCATTCTAACGGGTTGTTGGTCTCTAAAATATGGTCAATTTAGTGCTGATGGATCAGGATGTGAAGTCGAAAAAACAGTCCCGTAAAAATGAATAACCTGTCATACCGCTGGGATACGATGTTTACCATCCTTTAGCTGTTTGTAACGAGTCAAACCATTTTTTGGCCCCAAAAATAGACTAAAACGAAAAGTCAGCAAGAGATCTTTAATCTTCTTTAGTGCTGCCCAACGAAACACAACCGAAGTCGCTTGTCAGTCCCTGTTGTGCCATTATAGTGACGAGTGAATACCAGAGAGTCGAGGTATTGATGTTGCAATGGTTTGTTTTGTGTGTGGTCTTGATGTGAGTGTGTGGTGATTAATTGAAACAGGCTGGCTCGAGAAGAGAGGAGGATGATTGAGTCATGGCTGCGGAGTGTTTACAGCTTTTCAGCAGAGCTCTGCTTATTGTACCTATAAAACCCCCCTTTAATCATTTTATAATAAGGTCTATAAAAAAAAGGGACACACAAAAAGAGACACCCTGTTTTTTTTGTTTTTTTTTCCAGTTTTATAATGTGAATATTCTCTGCATCTCAAAGTGCTGCTGTTTGTTTTTTATTGGAGCTCTATGTCTTTATGTTGGGCCTGAAACTGGAAAAGTCTTCAGAGCTGCGTTCAGTCAACTAGATCCCCCACTTCAAACTGGGATGGCAGAATTAATTGAGGGATATAGAAGGAGCTTCAATTGCTATTCCACCATAGTTATCTAATCTTTCTCGCCATCTCTGAGATGATGAGTCGGTGGGGACAACAAAGCCACTTTTCCCCTCTGACTAAACAAATCTAATTGTGCTCTTATCCCGCCACTTCCTGTCTCTTTATCTCTGTTTACAGTGCCTCTCGGGGGTTCTCTCCATCAAATTAACTCTGGTGAGTGAGCCAGTTTTGATCGGGGATTGTGAACACTGATGCTGTTGAGCAAACCAGCTCACTATGTATCCAGTAATAAATAAAACCATCAAAATCAAGGTTATGTTATGACAGAAGCGGTGGCATAACATACAGCAACGTGTAGAAACCTCTGCACCCGATTAGGTTTTCACTTCAGGTCAAGGAAGACCTGTTCTTACTTTGGTTAGTCTCATACTCGATGCCATCTGCCTCCCAGATTTAGCCCAGTTTCATGCAGGCAACCAGAAGAAGTCAGTGGCTGAGCAACAAAGTCATGATTTCTCACCAGCTTCCCCCCAAAACCATTATTGTGTCTGTTTGATCAAGTGCACATTCAGACTGAATGGGCCGTTAAATGCAGGCTGAATGTGGCCTGAATGTGGTTCTGTGAGGTGATGATCAAGTATTTTTTGTGTCTGCAAAGTATTTGTTTCACCTCCGAGTGTCTTAAGGTTTAGACAGAAGCAATTTCTTGACGTCGTGTAAAAATAGTTTCAGAAAGCACATGATGCATCCATCCACATTACTACAGCAATGCAGAACTTTTACTGTACCCCCCCTTGGGTACAGATTCAGAAACACTTGTTTGTAGGCTGAAAACACATGGGTCAGGACCACTGAACACACATCTAAACCTGTTGAAAACAAAGAAACTTTTGAGATCACAGCTATATGATACGGATCCGTTTCTTCCGTACGTGTGTTTTCTGCATGGTTCGGGCGTTGATGTGCCATCGATCTGCTGGAGAAGTTTCTCTCATTACATCAGCAGAAGCCTATTGCAATCACAGCGACGGCAGCTGTCTCTCATTGGCCCTTGTCTCACCTCTCAGTTCCCAGATGGTGGTGATATGGCGGTTCCCCCCTCCACCCGAAACAGAACCACCCAGCGAGCCCGACAGCAACATGATCCGCTGCTGCAGAACCGAAGAAGAAACAGAGCTCAGCACGAGTGTGCAAACAGTCGGAGAGAGGCGTTGGAGTGAAACCAAACAGAGACGGCTTTTTTTTGAATCCATACACATGTTCCATACACTTTTATTCCACTCTATCAAATATAGACAGTCACGTTCCTCGGCATCTCACACAGACAGACAAGTTTCTCTTTAAATTGCTCTTTCAGGCTTGAAAGATTATAACAGGTTTTACACTTTAACACCTGAAAGACCGGACCAAGGTTCGTGTTTTTATTACATTTTATATATGTGGTTCCGTCGGTTTCGGTTTCTGACTGAAATTCTGCAAACAGACTTAAGGACTTTACGTGACAAACCTACATCATACCGTCATCAAGTACATGGGCTGCATGTCCATACTTTACACTGATTGGTTTGTTGATGGGATGGCGTCTGATGTCAGTGCGTTGAAAATGCCTTGTTTTGTAGCCAGAATAAGTCTTTCCTAGTCGGCTCTTGATAAAATCTTTGGACCAAATGTTAATAAGGAATTTGGTCTCCTCTTCTCCCAATTAAGCTCCACAGCCTTTTTTTTTTGGTTTGTGAACTGGTACTTAGTTTTCTGTTTTAGCCTGCTGTAACTTCCTTTTATTGGTACCAAGGTGCAAAGGTCCGAACACCAGCTGTTTTGGTTCGGATCAAACTAAAAAAGTCCAAAAGTCCGGACCAAACGGGGCAGGTGTGAATGCACCCTTTGTTTTGTGTGGGTCGGTTAACCCTGGTCTCTGGGTGAAAGTCTTGCCTGTGAGTTCTTAGCACCAGCCTCCACTTCTCTCTTGGATTTGGTCAGTAATTCCTCTCTAGGACAGCTGTGCATCTAATATTGACGTAGATGTGTTTCACCACGAAGCTCACTGCATTTCATGGAGCTGCTAAATTCCTCTTTAGGAAGGAGAGCGGTCTGACATATTGGGTGTTTTTTACACCTCGCAGTGACGGGTTAAGAATCCGAGTATCATTTCCTGAGGCACAAACACGGCTGTAACCAGTGAGGTAATTCTACAGTCGAACTGTCAACAGAACAGATGCTGGTGGACTCGTGTTAACACATGTATGTCATAAATTCCTTTCCATAACTACACCGCTCTGGCCCAAGGCTTTGTAGTCTTTTTTTTTTTTTTTTTTAAATTTCATATCACACCTCTTGGTCAGGCTGAGCTTCAGGCAAACCAGAGTTACCGGAGGTCATTAAAACTCCTTTCTGTACTGCTGGAAAAAAAAAAATCTTCAAAATGGAAAAAATCTTGGCAGGATTTCCTACGGGGAGCCTCTTCTCGCTAGTATTTGACCGTGAGTCATCAGACTGGAGAAAGCCAGCTTTAAATCACAGCTGACAGGGAGGTAATCAGCTTTACTTGAGCCTTTGTTATTCAAAAGGCCCTCATCCATTTTTAGCTACATGTCGTTTTTGGGAGTTTATGATGTCATCCCGCTGCTCGCTTGCAGGCTGCTCCCTTTTTCTGTTTTTAAAGGTCTCCCATTTGCCAATCAGGAAGTAGGTGTGTGTGTGTGTTAATGTGTGTGCATGCGAGAAGACACCTTACGCCGAGGCAGAGAGAAGACATAGAAAAACAAACCAAGCAGAGATGGATTTTCAGCTGGACACAGCAGAGAAGTTTTGTTAAGAGACTGAAGAAGTGAAAGTGGCTGAGCTCATTCTGAATGTATGTAACTAGAAAAGGATACAAGGAAGTTTATTGGTCATTATACAACAGGTTGTATAATGAAATTAAAATGTGGTTTTCTCTTGATTGGTTAATTGATTGTAGATAAA
>JAPZDY010000001.1:23852512-23864671 GCA_029783645.1 Ctenochaetus hawaiiensis | reverse complement strand
GATGCTTGGTAGATGGGTACCAATGATGTTTTGGGCAGTTTTAATCACTCGTTGCAGAGTCTTCCTGTCCTGGGCCGAGCACATCCCATGCCAGTTTGTGATGTTTCCAGTCAGGATGCTTTCAATTGCTCCTTTGTAGAAGTTGACAAGACGTTGACAAGAACTTGACGTGGGAATGGAAAGAGATGATCAGGTTTGAGATTTCTCTCCTGCTTGACAGAAAGACTTGTTTTATGTCCAAAAAAGAACTTTTTGAATAAAATTAATATGAGAAATAAAAATGTGATTAAAAATCAGTTCCAGTACATTTGAATATAACTGTGAATGTTGTTGTAGTGAACCTTGAATGCACCTGTATTTACACACCTACAAGCCTCCCTTCTGCTCCCATCACTGACTCAGAAGCTGCTGCTGCTGCTCCATTCCCATCTGCATCTGCTCACATCTCCAGCAAACATGTCTTGTCGATTGGTTAATGATGATTGATGGTAACTGTGCAGGAGTCTTGAGATGATTTGCGGGTCTGAGCCGATCCTTTTGTATATCGTGTCCAGTATACAGTATAATCCATCACTTTACTCTGGTGAGGCTTCAAATGCTCGAATCGCGTGTTTGCCAAGTTCTGGCCGCAAGTTATAGAAACACAATAAATCTTATTGTGTTCTTAAACATTCTTTCCTCGCGGTTGAAAGGAGAGTTGGAAACTTGTAGTGTGAGTCAGGTGAAAGAAAGAAAGAAAGAAGAAGAAGAAGAAGAAGAACACTGGTTTTGTATTTTTTCCACATTAAGTTGCTCATCCATCACTAAGCAGCAGAGACAACTGTGACTGAACATCTGTTTCACGTTTGACACCACTTGGAAACAGAGACAAGTTGGATACTGGACGGTTTAAGACACACAAAGAGATGAAACGGATGATCCGATCTACTTCGAATTAGCATCTTTTTGTGGCCTGAAGAAGAGGTCTCTAGCTGTCTGGACGTGAGCTTATTTGGCACATGCAGATTTATTAAAAACATACCAGCAGAAATTGCTCATGTTTGGCTACAGCCCCGTCTTTTTAAAGATTATATTTATGCTGCTAATTTGTAACAGCAAATGCTGACTCTTGCATGTTTGCAAAGAACTTTCAGTCCCATTTCTTACACCAGTCTATAGTCGAAGCTGCTTTAATCAATATGTCTCTATGAAAAATTGATCACGAGCATTTGTAATGTGAAAGGGCCCACTCATAGTGATGAACCCACAGATTTATCACAGCTCTGTTTGGTTTAACAGTCTGAAATTTTCACTACTTTCATTAACCGTGTTTCCAGCAGGAGCAGGTATCTGTTTTTAGTGATAAAGAGCTGAAATAAAAACACGTCATTATCTCTTGAGACCCAAAGAGCAGAAATATGCTTATGATTAACTGCTGAATATAGCGGAGGAATATTTTTTCCTCGTAGTCGTCAAAAAAGTGAGATTGATGCAGATTTGAAGTGATTAGAAATCTAAGAATCTGCAAATCCACACAGCAGCATTCGTTCTTGAAGTTAATTATGAATGAAAACAGATTGTAGGTGAACCTGCAGTGAGTTACTTTTACATTAGTGGGGATTTTGTTTTAATTTTGTTTAAAAACGCACAATCAAAACTTCTTTTCATCAACCCAAGAGCTGCAAGTGAAGGCTTTTTTTAAATTCCTAGGTATCAGATTATCCTCTCATCTTAAAATCTGATCTAAAATCTCAGTTTTCACCAATCTGCATTAAGTAGACAATAGACAAAGCACAGCTTGTGCTGAATGCCTCTGCCAGAATGCCGATTAGGATGAAAGAAAGTGAACACATCGCACCTGTCTTGGCCACCAAACAGTGGTCTCCCTTTTTCATCGTTCATGTTAACATCCAGGAACTTGTTTTTTTTAAAGGCCTTACATGACTCAACAAACAGTATATCAGATTGCATAAATGTTCAAAGTCCTGTTCACAGCTTGAGATGAACAAACAAAAGTCTTCTTTCTTTTCACTCTGAAAATAAAAAAAAAATAAATTGAGGAGCCTCCTGATTTCAATAACAGTCATTTTTGGGGTTATTAGCTGTTTAAAATTACACTTTGATTACATTACTTTTGATTTGAATCATGCTGTTTTTGTTCTTTTATTGCTTTTTAAGTCGCCTGCTTTGCTTTTATTTTTATTTGCTTCTATTTTGCCAGAGCAAATTCTCCTCGTTGTAGTACTCACAGATTGGTCTGATTTATTGTACAGCATGATGAGTTCCAGGAAATAAAAGAACAAAAGATGAGCTAAAGCCTCCTTACTGGACAGTCAACTTTAAGTTTCATATACTTTGAATTCAAGCTAATCAGTTAGCCTCTGCAGACACAGTAGAACAATATTAAGGTTTGCTGGTGTGGGAATGGTGCTTATCACCTCTGCCTCCTGTGAGAGAACCCCCTAATACTATAGAGTGAGACTGCCAACATTTGTTACCACGGTGCCAAGCTGCAGTCTGGGGCCACCATGATAACCATCAGTGGCTCCTGTCCTCCAGTGGTGGGAAGGAGTGCATCGGCCCTTCCGGCCATAATACTTGGCTAGCTTCACTAGCACTTTTATGGATTAGATGATTAAATAAATGAGGAGCTAAAGGGTTGGAGAGCATGTGATTTAGTGGCACTAGCATGAGAACATCACTGTTAGCTCCTGAATGACTGAAGTCCCCCAACTCGCCCTGCAAACATGCAATCTGTCTCTTGTCTGTCAAATTTCTCTTTTGTTTCTAAAAAGTGAATTATAGAGCTTTAGATGTATTTTTGACTTTTTTTACTTGCATAACGCAGCCTGGCAGTCACTGCTGTCACAACAAATAAGCTGCACAATAAAACATTTGTTCAATTCTCTTTATCTCTCTTATGCAATCTCAAAGAGGAAAAACAAATTCTTGAGTGATGTGCACGAACTGACCTGAATAGATGAAACCCGCTCCTGCAAGAAAAACAAGTAAATGAAACCAAAAATATCCAGCATCCTTCAGTCTGACGCACAAGAAACCACTAAGGACCAGGCAGACGAGATGATGATGAGAATGATGACGATGCTGATGATGGTGATGATGATGATGATGATGAAGGGAATCAGACGGGTCGGGCCTCAGTGGAGATCTGCTACTTCAGGGATCACTAGACTCTGCTGCTCACCCTGTCAATCAGGACGCTCAGCCTGAGGCGTAACAGGCACAAAAACAGCACAAACACTCACAGCTTGAATGAAACAGCCAGTTGTATCAAGACGCCAAAAAAAAAAGTGTCTGAAATCCAGCTGGACATCAAAGATGCAGATGACTGTATGGAAATGAATGCAGTCATAAAATTTATACTGCATTCATTTCAATATGAATGTGACAGCGAAGAGGCTTTGTTTCAAACAACTTGTGTTTTGCTTTTGTCTTAAAAAGCCGTAAAAATCAAAAAAGTTCCCATAAAACTGCGGGTGAAGCATAGCTGCGGTATCTCTGACATTGACCCCAGAGTTTTACAGGGTGTCAGTACATAATTACATGAAACCCTAAAAATCTGATTTTCTTTGTTAATGATGCCAATTGCTGAAAATTCAGCTCTACAAAATATTCTTGTTAAACAACCAAGCCTGCTTTTCACTCCTTTTGCAAGAAGCAGAAGCTCAGAAAGCAAATATTATCAATCCATAGTTTTTGTTAGTCTGCTGAGAGCTAGTTGTACAGAATAACAATCAAACTTGTGTTTTAGACTAAAGCCCAACAGCTTAATATTTTATTGTCTTCTGATCCATAAGTGTGAAAGTAACACCAGACTAAATAATTTAAAATTAAAACTTGCTGCTACTTGTAAAACAGTCTTTGGAAACAATCGATAACCTCCAACCAGCACAGCTATAAAATCCTGCTGTATCTTTCTGAGTCTCTCAGAGAATCAAACTGGCTTCGATGTCGATGTTTTGAGCCAGAAATCACTTTGGAAACTGAGCAGTGATTTCTCTGTGTCTCTTCGACCAAAGAGGACACACATCCAGCAAAAATATGTAACACTTTTTTTGGAAAAGAGGATGTCAACATACAAGATGCATCATAATTTCACATCTGTTTACCACCCATGAACAGAAATGCACGTTTTTGTCAGCATTACAGTGAGTTTACATAACAATCAGATAGATTTCCTGGACAGACACCTTCAATTTATGCTGAACTTTGTTAAGTAATAAAAAATATTTGATAAAACATTCAAACTGGGTACTTTTTCTACCATTTACAGCAGAATTATCGTCAAATAAGAACAGCTTAATGATCTCCAAATGCCAAAAGCTATCATCCATCAAGATGCTTGTGTGGTTTCTTAAAGGTAAAATCAGGAATAAAAAGCTAGACAATTTACTCAGAACTCCCTGCAGAGCCTTGCTGTGCCCACATGTCAATAACTGAGGGATATTTAGACGAGAACACCTGCATTTTATCAGCTCAAATCTTCTCTAGTAAAACAACATTATTGAGAGACTTTTGTAAAAAAAAGAATGTGGAAAAATAAAAGTCAAAGGGACAAAAAAAAGAACATGATGTTTGTTCCCAACAAAATTGAAATTGTCTTTATAATTCCAGTTATGAAACATATTTCGTGCGATCTCTTGCTGAATATGGCACTCATGAATGAACCTTGGAAAGCCGACTATTAAGGCTATTAAGTCCATGAATGTCTCTTGTGCAGCCAGCAGCCACAGCTGGCCGCTGCTGCTGCTGCTGCTGAGAGGTACGAGGCCGATCAGAAGCTGAAGGCTGAGAAGTGACAGGCAGAAAAAGGTGACAAGGGTGACGAGGGTGTGTAACCACAGGAGGAAACCCGGTCTGTTTACCCAAGTGATATTTTAATTTGAGCTGCGGGCTTCAGCCTCGGTTTTTTTCTCCAGATCCTTTCAGGCTCTTTTTTTTTCACCTCCTGAAATTGGGCCTGGGATGTTAAGACAATATTGACTTTGGCACGAGGGCTGCAACTGGGGAAGTGACGGGACTCTTAAAGAAGTTTCCTCCCTTCACCTCTCTCGCCGGCTGCACTCTGATCAGCGTCACATCACACTCGACATTCACAACAAGTTGACACGCCGGCCTCGTGTCCCCTGACGTCTCCCCCCCCGCCTCGCTGATGAGGTCACAGTCTCCTGCAGAGGTCAGATTTTAAAGCAGGAGTCAACGCCTGCAAAACTAAAACCTGAAAGACTTCTGTTAGCACTGTTACCCATGCAGTAAAACTAATAAATGAAATGCATTTTCCAGCTGTGAACTAAAAATGGAATATCCATGATGCTATTCATGCAATGAAATTTCAGGAGATCAGTGAATTTTCTGAAATTCAAATTTTGGTCTCATTTAAAGCACATTTATTTAAGCAGGAGAGACTTGGTGTCATGCAACTTAATCCTACAAAGTTTTTTTATATTTATAGTTCAGCAAAAGCACATGTTGTTGCTATGGCAACCGGAGAACATTTTGTCCATATTTTGGGGAAAGAAATGTGTATTTTTAGCAGGCAGGAAGGATGGGAGAAAGAGGCTGGCATGTCCCTCTTACTGGAGCAAAGGGGAGGCGAGTAGTTTCTCACTTGTCAGGCAGATGATGGAAACTGACAAAGAAAATTGATTTCCATTATCTCCGGATGTCTGACAGTCTGTCCCGTCAACACTTAGATGTGCATCAATCACTTTAGCACCGACCCCGGCCTGGTAGATGTTACAGATCGACTGGCCATCATTTTTATTTAATTAGCTGATATCCTGTTGACATTTTCTCCTGGAAATGCAAGCAGAAGAAACTTCATGTAGTGTCCAGAATTAAAGGGGAGTTATCCTCTGGGAAGCATGAATGTGCTCAGGAAATTTCATTGAAACTTTTTTCTATTTCTATTGAATAACTGGCGATAGGAAAACCAAACACTGGCTCTTTAGGGGCCTTTGGAAAGGAAGATGAACAGAAGAATGTTCAGGTGCTTGCTATCTGGAGCCTCTAAATGCACTTAAATGCACTGGACCATTAATTTATTTTTTGACGACTGGGGGACAGAATATTTGATTTATTTTTTAAACAATACATCTGGGATATTCTGACATTATTCCTTTTTTTATTGCAATTGTGTTAGCAAAAATTGCCTGTTTTCACATCCAGTAGGCACAGAGTAATTAGCATTTAGTAATTAGCATTAGCATTCCTTTAGAGTCACGTTTGTGTGCATTTTATGAAGTTAGTGTTCCTGCAAATACTCAGTTTTATTTCTAATTTGTTCTCCACCAACCCCTGTGAAATATTTTGATTCTGTAGTTGCTCAATGATCACCTGATATATATAAATATTTTCTGTGTCTGCTGTTTGGTGCTGAGATGAGTTGGAAAGCAGCAAAAAACCAGAACTCTAAACTGTAAACTAAAGGTAAAATGAAAGATTTTGCACTGCAGCATTGTCCAATAACTGTGGTCTTGTCATGAGTAGCACCTTTAACAACGCACATATCAAAATCATTTATATGAAATCTGCAGCTTCTTATCTCCTGATTATATTTACTGAGTGAGATAAACCAATTTATTTATGATATATAATGAATAAAATTGTCATCATTCACAATGTATTTCAGTACACAGTAATAAGAAGTTAAAAACACAAGAAAACTTTTTTTTTTTTCTTATTTGGTTATAATCCCCATGGGAGTTAAAGAGAAACCTGTGGTCAGTGTGAAACTGACATCCAGGCCAGACAACAGAGGACAAGCTGATGAGTGTCCGTCTGCAGCGGCTCCTCCCCTGCTGAGCCTGGAGATTGAAGCTAAACTGTGCCCTGACCACAGACTAATTGTCCTCCTTCTGTTTAAAGCACCCAGGGGTGCTTTAACGAAGTGATATGACTAAACATCCTGCAGCCTTCATCCGTCAGGGGAGCAGCAGGCCGGAGGCTTCTGGTGCCTGTCTGATTTGCAGTGAAAGTACAATCCCTCCTCTCGTCCTTCCATGTGACTTTAGATTGTCCTTGTTGAAGTGGAAATATGAATTTTCACAGAGTTTGGTGTGCAGACTTAAATATGTCAGAGATGCAACAGGTTGTTGCACTTGGATCTGCAAGAGGCAGGAGATTAACGGAGAATTGAGAACAATTCTGTGAAAAGGAATCAAAGCAAGTCTGCAGAGGTTTATTAGGTGTTTCTGACATTTCTGACTTCTGGCACTGATGTTAGAGCAGCTAATATCTCAGACACTGACTTTTTTGCTCTGTAAATTTAAGGTTCCCCCTATAGAGAGGGGTCACAATACCTGAAAGAGCTTTAAGCCTGAAACAATGACTTTAGTTTGACTTACTGACTGTAAGTGTCAAAATGCAATCTCCACATTTTTAGGATTATTGGTTATATTTTTTAAAAAATCAAACAAAACAGAGCATCACTTTCCAGCAGGAAGGTATTTGCTCTACTGTCAACTTAACGTGGCTTCCTTTAAAAGTCAGCTGCTGTCTCCTGCTGATCCACAGTCACCATCAAGGCTAATGCATGCATTGTTTGTTGGGTCGGAGCATCGAGGTGTGGTGGCCTCCTCCAAGGTGAGTCCACCTGAGTGAGAAGGACAGAGAACAAACTGTTGTGAGAGCGAACACATCAGGGCAGTGATGAATATGGATGCGCTGAGGCTGCAGAAGTTGCTGTCCTGCTGCTATAAAACATCCCGTTACCGTAACTGAAAGAGCCCGTCCGACTCGAAAATGTTAATGTCCTACAAACTGTCAGACCTTCATCATACTGACTTGTATCTGTGCAAGGTTTGAGGCGTTTTCATTTTCTACATCTTGGATGTAAACTTACCCTTAGCTAAGTGAGATTGGGTACATCAAATATTTGAAATCATAATAAAGAAACCTGAAACCTTCAGGAGAGAGCAGACTTCTCAGTACAGAGAGTTACTTACATTAGTGTAAACACCATTGTATATCAGCTGCTGCTAATGAAAAGATGCTAACCAAGATGCTAACTACACGTTCCACATCCGATATCAAAGCCCAATGTTAAAAAAAAAATGCATTCTCTCAATGAAAGACTGTTATCAAGTAGATTTATGTATGTAATAAAAAAATGATAATAAAAATAATAAATATCCTCTTGGTCAGCCTTAATTCAAAAAAAAAAAAATAAGTGTGGGCTTCCATAAACCCACTAAACCATGGCTGGTCTGGATGTATGACTATAACACCAAGGTTCAGGTAGTTGACATTGAGGTTTATAGTTTATTACTATTATTGGATGTAGGGGAGGGTTGTGGTTTATTGCAGGATTTCTCCCCCCACCTCCTCAGTTAGTGCAGGTCATAATGACTTCATGGTTAAGCCACAGAGGCCCCGACTGAGGCAGAGGAAGTCTGTCTGAGCTGAAGTCTTCATCAAAATGAAGTTTCCATTTTCCCTTCCCTCTGAAATCCCTAAAGCGGTGCCACGGTGGATCCATTTCACACCTGGAAATAGTTTCCTCAGCGTGTGGGTTCACGACGGGCTTACAGGCAGGCGGGACAGGCAGGCGGAGGAAGCACGGGACATTTAAGCCCCCATCAAATAATGGCTTTGTAATTTCACAGCAGACGCCTGCGTCGAGCCAATCTCAGCCGCCGCCTTTTCTCTAATTTTATCTCCTCAGCTGCCTCCCTCTCTCTCTCTCTCTTTCCTTGCCTGTCTGTCTGTTTTTTCACCCCCAACAGACGTCGCCCCCTATCTCGCTCCGTTTCTTGAGCCGTCTCTATCTCTGACAGCTACAGACTCTATTAGCTGTGATTGGTTACAGTTCACAGCCATGAAATGATCCTCAGAGAAAGGAAAAACAACCAAATCTGAACAACTCACATCAGGTGCAACATGAAACCTGCCTCATCTGGGAAAAGTGGCATGTGACAGGTGAGTAATCTGATGGTGTCGCTTTTAAATAAACACCTGTGCTGCATCACACCTGGCTGCCCAACTGCACGCTGCCCTTTGTTCAATCGGTGGAAATATGAGAGAAAAAATTCTCCCATGGTGAGGAGTGACGGTTTTTTTCAGAAGTGTTGTTTATGTAAAGTGGACTGTTCTTTTAAGGTTTGTTTTAACATCGTCAGGTTGTCGAGAATTTAGAGCTTTTTGTGAAACAGACTTCAAAATGGACCCGTTCTTCTGGGCGGCGGTGACCCAGAAAGTCGCCCTCTGTGGCACATGTGGAGTCAGATACATGAAAACAGAATCCAGACCTCAGGAACATCATTATTGTGGGCGCTCAGACGGGAAATGGCTCTGTGTAGAAATGCAAAAGGGATGTGTTGCTGGGAGTGTGTTGCCGGTGAGATACAGGTGAGACATGAAATTTGGTTCCAGGAGTCCAGTTTGAGAAACAGATCCGTGAGTTTGAAAGCTTTTCACACACCAAAACACTGCACTTTTTTTTATAACACAGTGAGAGAGGATTTTTTAATTCTTTAAAAATGTCACCAGAGCAATTAGTTTAATTTTCTTTATCTTGACATTAAAGAAACCGTTAAAATGTTCTGATCTCTTTACAAACTACATGTGCTTAAAAATGTCTGACTGAGTCTTTGCAAATTGATCCAGGTTCAATGTTTTTACACACCTTAGCTGTTGTATCCAACCTTCCTGTAACTCTGTGAAACAACAATCTGACATTCACACTCACCTCGCGCTGTGATTGGTCAGCCATGCAAAGGTGAGGCCACCATCTGAACCTGTTTCTCTCTTTGTGACACTTCATGTCAACAACAGAGTTCAGTGCTGTAAAAACTTTGCAGGAGAGCGTGTGTGTTTTATCCACATTTTTTTAAATATATACCACATCTTTCCCCTGGATGATGGCCGCCTTTTTGCTTCCTGTGAGTCCATCTGGAAGCACTATAAACACTCCTTCTGATGTTATTGGACAGCGTGTCCTACAAGCTACAGAACTGAATGCAAGACTGAGCACAAACATAGACAGTATGTTAAAAAAGAGGACAGAGCCACTGTGACATCACCCTCTGGTTTGCGGCCTACCGTTCTGAAGCCTCACATTTGGCATTGTGGCTGAAGCCACCTCACTTTTTCAGAGCCAGAAGTGACCATATTTGGTCCAGCGGCTGGAATTGGAGAGGACGCACGCTGCTATAAATGACAGTGATGCCAAGCAGACATCCTGCAGCTGCTGTCACTCAAAACCGCCATGCCTAATGTTCTGCATGTACGTCTTATTATAATTTAAACCGGTAAGTTAAATAAACATTCACCAACCTGGAATCATGAATGAGTAAACTGTCTGCAGAGAACAAAATGATTAGAATGTAAACATGTTTATTTCTGCTGCAAAATTGGGGATTTTAATACGAGGGTTCATGGGCATTGACTCCATTTTGGAGCGAGCCCCCGGAGGCCATTCGAAGAACTGCAGCTTGAAGTGTTTGCTGTAGTTTTCAGCCCTGGAGGTTGCTGCTTGAACACAAATTAAATTTAGCAGGTGGCAGTGTTGCAAACTAAGTTAATTTTAAAGGTATGAATTTATGCAAAAAGAGAAGAAAGGCGAATGTTCGTTTTAGATATCTCTACTTGGGAGACAAAAAAAGTTCAGCGCCGCTTAATGAACATACAAAAATAAACTGAGGGGAAATAAACATGAGGAAGCGACAGGCGCATCTGCACAAACAAAGTTACCGTGAGTGTCGTTCGCAGGCTAATAACACAGCTAGTATCTGTGCAGCTAAAATTTGCCGCCTATTGTCTCCTGGATCTGGAAGCCTAATTCACTCTAATTCAATATAATCCTTCACAAGCTTCTCATCAGAAAAAAAACACACAAACATAAGCTGCTTGTATTGCTGTTGGTAATTGCATTATGTGTCTCTGCTGTGAAACTTGATATTTACCTTTTATGTTAGATTTTGCAGGATCAAAAATGGGGGAGAGAAAGGTGTGTTCATCAGCAGCAGAGGCTTTTCAACCGTGTTCAAGTGTTTTAAGGTGGATTTACCCTTTAAGTCCTCCCTCCGCTATGACCAATTTCTCTGAGAAGTAAAAACATTATTACCATAATTAAACACTTCATGGAGATTAAGTGTTGCAGCGAAGAGATAGTCTACTTTTTCACAAGAGTGATGTGTGTGTGTGTGTGTGTGAGTGTGAGGGAGCTTGTAATTCATGGACTGCTGAGGGTGGAGCGCGTGGGAGATTTAGTGATGATTTAGTGGAAGCAGTCACAGTGTGGAGAAGTGGAAATGTTTTCCTAAGGCTCACAGCACTTAACAGCTGCAGGTTACATTAACAAACACACACACGCACACACACATTTTTCCTCCACACACCCGCACTCAACATAACACACAACTCACATAAACACACCTGACTTTCCCACCCGCTGGAGTGCAGCAATAATGAAGTGCAGATTGAAAAGCATTTGATGTAAGAACCCAGCAATTATACGCATTCATGCACCGACAAACCTACTGTACATTTACAATGGCGTGTACTGTAACTATACTGTATGCTGCTTTTTTTTTTTTAGCTGTGGGATATCATAAACAGATCACGGCATGCCTGGATTAAACATGACAGCACCACCAGTGATGACAAATATACTGGAAGAAAAAGAGATGCTTAACTTTTCCACTGTCAACATCTTTTTAATGCCGCCTTCTCCTCGTCCACCTCCTTCTGGAACTCAGCTCCTGAACGCTTCCCCTCTTTAATTATCTTTCATCACTCCAACAGAGTGCTAAAGGCCTTCCCAGCCTCTTCAGGGGAAAATCCACTGGAGCACTAACATCAGGAGCGACTACTGAGTTTGGATCTCAGAGACAGTTTAGGTTTTTTTTGCAGCCCAGTTGCCAGGATGAGATGTTTGTCGTCATTGAATGTTTCTGCAAACCGCAGACATGTGAAATGTGTACGTACGTTACATACCTTACAAATTAATGTTTGTTGGAACTGGAGAGGGTGCAGATCAGATTTGATGCATAAAACAGTCCCTCCAGGATTTCGCGGGCGTTTTTCAAGATTGTTGCAACCTAATATGCCTGAATTCGCGGCAGCTTTTCTAAAAAATTGTGATGTAAGTTGCGATGTTTTAAGCATATTTGTTGCGATGAAATTGCGGGAGACAGTGAAAATTGCTAAAAAGTTGCA
>JAPZDY010000001.1:23802149-23817784 GCA_029783645.1 Ctenochaetus hawaiiensis | reverse complement strand
GAAAAGCTGCCGCGAATTCAGGCATTTTAGGCCGCAACAATCTTGAAAAACGCCCACGAAATCCTGGAGGGACTGATTAATTTATTTATTACAGTTTAATCCGCAGATCACTAAATGTTATATAAACATACACACAACACTTGCAGCCTTTCCTTCAGTATTCAACGTGTTTTTCTCAACGAAAATGAAAATCATTTTGAGTGTTATACATTTACTGTCTATAGGCTTATAGGCTTCACAACTTTTGTTGCTTACTTTTTCTGCCTTCAGCTTGATTCCTAATCGTTACAATCATGGCATGAAAAGGTATCAAAAACACTTACAGAAACCTTTCAGACTGCTCCTGCATTGATGAACGCCTCCTTTTTTTGATCCATAAGTTCCAAAAAACTGTTTTTGTTACAAGGAGGCAAAAAGCATGGCGAGCGAGTATTTTGAGTATATTTTGTAATTTGTGTTTGTTTTTTGCTGACACTCTGGGTCAGCATTGAAGTCCACTGTAATTCCAAGTCGACAACAAGTGTAAGACCAAGCTGCAAACTTTTCAGAGACACTTTTTAAAGCTGCAGGAGGTGAATATTCGATGCCCACAGCTGCTGTTCCTTTCCTCCCCTTTTGCTGTGTTTTTCAGGTATTTCTTAGTTTTTTTTTGCCTCACAGCCTGCCTTTTATTTTTGCTCGGGGTTGTTTTCGTTTCTTTTTCCTGATCATATCTGTGCTCCTCTCACGCTCAGAGAAATCTTAAACTCTTCCAGGCTGCTCATGGTCACCATCTTTACCCGTCCTGACCACCCTCTCTGCTCACCGGTGGGGGTCCTGCAGATGGGGGCCTGCAGCTGTCTCATAGATCACCTCCAAAAGGTGCCTGAATGAAGGCTCTTCATCACCTTCAGCATGCCTGCATGCAGACATGCAGGCAACAGCCTGCTCAGCCAAATGCTCAGGAACACACACAAACACAGCTTCAGCTTAAGCTTTAGATAAGATTAGCGTGTGATATGATTTGACTGAGACCCCCCACACACTTAATTCAGCACACTCTCTCCCTAACACTCACTGGTTGAGTGTTAAATCCTGTATCACGTCAACAAATCCTGTTTGTGTATTGACACTGTTAGCAACCTAATTGACTTAAGGTGGAGCTTAAAGGTCTGATATATTTATGTACTGAAATATAAGTAAACCCCTGTAGCTCCCAATGCAATGAAAAACTGTTAGCTTTGAATAAAAATAATCAACTTCTTTTCCGTTTTGTACAGTTCAGCAGAACTGTGTTGATTAATTGAATCACACTGATTGCTGTAACAAGCAGCAAAGACGTCGGATCAGCTGATAAAACCTGACGACTGCGGAAAAACAGCTGAATTAACTCTGAGACTTTTTGATCACACTGCGTACAGTACGGGCCCGTGGTGTATCAGTGTCCCCCCTCCCTCCCACGTCTCTCTGAGGCTCCACAGCTGCAGGGAAGCAAATGCTACGTATCTGATGTCCCTCTGGGTTTTTGAAACCAAGCCGAAGCACCTATGGAATCAAAAACATGTCCAAAGAAATCTCAGACGCTCTCTCAGAAACTTGCTAAATGTAAAATGAACTTTCGAATGTCTGGCTATAAATATACAAGTGCCAGATGGATAATCTGACGGCTTTTTGCTTTGGTTTTAATCTGCAGACTTATTTTCTTGTTATTTTTCTATTGTTTTTTTCTTGTTTCATTAAATCAACCAATTTCTCTTTATATTGGTAGAAAATAGTAAAAATATGCCTTTCACTGATATCATGAGCCCAAGATTTCTTTTTCTTCCAATCAACTTTTTCTAAACTAGTATTTGAACTTAATGGAGACAGATTGCTGTGTATTACAATTTAATTTCTAATAGAAATGTGAACCCACCACACAACAGGTGACTAAGTGGTAGTCAGTGAGACAGAGCTGACAGATCACCCCACTTTTACAGTAATTATCTCCACACACACAGAACAGCTGAGACGTCCTCGAGGCTCGTATGATCTCTGAGTCCCGTTGCCCTTCTAGAGTGACATCTCTCACTTTTGTCCCCTCGATACTGACGCACTGTGATGTCATCTGGAAGTGTGAGAGCTGAAACCTGACTCTCCACGGACGCACAAACAAACACACAATGCTTGACCTGAGAGAAGGCGTTTGCCTCACAGCTGGTCGTCGAATAGGTGAAGCAGCATACCTGTGTCTTTCTTACTTCAAAGTGCAAGAAAACGTTTTTCTACATCTACGTTTTCTGCTGTGTTTCTTCATGCTTTTGCTTCATCTATACATCCCCCCTCCCACCCGCTCTTTCTTCTTCGGCATTGTCTTTCAATGGACCCCAGCCCTGCAGGCACTATACTCAGCCAGGCTTCAGATGAAGGAAATGGAGGTGGTAGTTGTGAAGGTGGTGAGGGTCTTTATTATACAAACAGTGAAGGGCTTTGGAGGCCCCATTGAGGTCTGGAGCCGGAATGGGGACGCGACTGAAAGCTCTGCACTCCCTAATGAACTCGAGTGGCCCATAGAAGCAGGGCCTTTTTCACAGAAGCCAAGGCAGACAAAGTGTCAAAACAAGCCCAGCCCCTCTTCGTTCACAGGGGCTAAACGCCGCCTTTTGACTCTGTGGAGTGTGGGCATCTGAAGGGGAGGCCATGAGGAGAAAGCAGGGGGAGGCAGAATGTACTTGTTAAAACAATGGCCTCTTAAATCAAGCACCCCTCCTTGCCTCTCTTCTTCTCCTTAGCTCCTCGCTCCCCGCCTCCCTAACCCCCTTCTTGTATAGCCTCGACTTCCAATTAGACCTACTCTTGCACAAGCAGTTTGAAAGCCCCGTATATCGCAGGGGCCTCAAAGGAGAGGCTTTGGAGTTGCGTCTCTGTAGCAGTGTTGCCTTTATGAAAGGTCTTAGTATTCAGAGGAGAGCCCTGTTTGGACTCCTAAAAGCACTCAATCTGCCACTGGGGACTTGTGTACCATCATGTCCCTTCTGTTCGCCGCCTCTGCACTCCCTTCTTCCCTCTTTCTGAGCCACTCCACCCCCTCCATTCCTCGCCTCTCCCTCTCGGTCCCACCCTCGGCCCGAAACTCTTTCTTCAGTTTGTGACCCCTCCGTTGCTCTTCCATGCTTGGCTGCTCATGGGGCCGGGGCAGAAGCCGTGCGCGGCCAGGGCCCGAGCGCTCGCTGCCTCCCTCCCCTTAGTTGTTTAGCCATGGATGAAAACGGAGACAAATATGTCTGTGGTTCAAAGTCCATCCCGGCAATTACAGTGACTGATTAAAGAGTTGGCCTACACAGGCAGCTATGTATAATACTACAACTCCCACTCTGTGTTTCATAACAGCACCTTCAGAATGGAACTGAGCTCAGCAGTGCCTGATAAGGGTCCATGGCTGGCTGAGCCCACTGTTTACGGTGCAGTGATCGAGAGTTGGTGCCACAAAAGAGGCCACAATAGTTTTTTTGGCCTGAGTTTATAATAGGCCGAGCAGACAGCATTGTCAGTTTATTCCACAGAAATAAATTGACAAACAGACCAGAGAACTAAAAACTGCAGAAAGGGAAAACAGTGGGGGATCAATGACTTCATTAGTGCCACAGGAAGCAATCAATCAATTGTTTCTTAAATATAGAGCATTTACAATGAACACTTTTTGACAGTCTTGACTTGGCTGTTCAGTTTGTGGCACTTTGCATGCAAAAATGAATTATTAATGAATCAAAAGAAGGTGAATAAATCAGCCAATGGCAAAGTTTTACTCTCCTTGACCGGATAGGCCTGGATGCTTTAAGTGTCTTTGTCTCTTTAATGTGCAGTGTCATCGTGCTTGTGTTCACTGAGCAAAGTGTGAAATATATGCCTGTTTTCTTCTGCCAAAACAGCTACATCAGTCTTCCAGCACCGGAGCTCTGCGTTTGAAACAAAAGCCGAATTGTTTGCTGTTGTTTATCTGCAGAGTTTTACTTAGTAGATGTTTGATTTACTCCCCTGCACTTCCCTGTTATCATCACATGAAGGACTGTAATTACAGCAAGAGTCCTTTTTAAAAAGTCATCGTAAACATGTGCAATGTTTGCATGACTGAGACTCTTAAAAACTTTCGATCTTATGGACCTGATGTGCTTGTTTTATGCTTTTAGAGCTGCTGAACGCTAATCAGTTTTTGTGCTACATTCTTAGAAAACAACACATAATTCAACAATAGAGGACAAGATTTGAATCATGCACCGCTTTAACGAACACGTTAGAGCAAAAACTGTCTTAGAGGAAAAGAGTGAACAATTAGTGGTACAGTTTAATAGAGGTTTTGCTTGGGGATGCATTAGCCCCTCTCCCAGAGGCTGGAGTTGGTCTTAATGTGTTGGGGAAAGAAAAAAAAAAAACTAGGGAAAGATGATGACAATAATAGTAATAACAACAACATCCTCCACCGGAACCAGGGGAACCATCTGCCTAGACTGAAGTGAACCTAAGCGGGCCATAACCATACTCTACTGAGATTCGGCACTAATTGGGTCAGTAAGATTTTCCACTTTCGTTGCTAGGTGGTTGATCTATGGGGCTTCTATTCTGAGAAGCGCCTACTTAAGTTATTGTATCGGCCATCAAGAGACAAATCTATCTATGTTGGGCAAAGTCCATTGTCTCTCGTTGTCCTCATTTTCATTTAGCCCACATTTATTTTAGAGATCCTGCTCCAAATCACAGTCATGGCTCAAAATGGGTTTCCTCTCAAAGGTTAGTTCCACTTCAATTGTGATTTTTTTTTTGTGTATAAATGTCGATTAGCTGGGAGGCCGTGGCCTTGAGTGTCTGCTTTCTGTCATTGTCGCTGATAGCAGGGACATTACAAGCTCGTATGGAGAGAATTAATGAGGGTTCGACTTCATTTGCAGGTTTTCTAAAAGCTGCTCCATGCAGCATGTTTGCATTTTTACCTGTGAATAAAAAGAGAAAAAGGCAAAGCAGAAGTTAAACTTTTGTCACATGAAACAGATCAAACGCTTCACCTTGGCAGCAACAATTGTATTTCATGTAGGGCTTGACAGCACATAGATGTTACAGTAATTTTACATTAATACTGTCATCTTGGATATCGTCATACTGCATAAGTGCCCGTCTCTCCCTAGTTTAAAAGGCTGCATTATAATAAATTCATGTCATTTTCTACTTTCACCAGACTGTTCTTGCTTTTGCAATATTTGCCTTCACCCACTCAGTGATTATTTGCATATCATTGAGAGTTATTCTTAAAATTTTATTGTGTCAGTATTTTGTGAAAGCATCAGTAGTCATCTGTAAAAAAGGATCACATTATTGATATCAAGATATTTGCTCCAACACATCCTCATATCAATCTTTTTCCAGAATCTCTCAGACAAACTTTATCGTCACACAAATTTGGATTAATTCAGTTTTTCCCTCTTTCTTATTGGACAAAACCAGAAATCTTCAGGCTTTTATGAAGCTTTGATTTGGTGGCAGATGCCGAGTCTGTCCATTACTCCTAATTTATGAGTTGTTTGCGCATAGAGGGATGCACGGATGTTTTTTTTTTTGTTTTTTTTTGTCAACCTGGACGACTTGTGCTGCTTACAGATCATGTCCAGGTGTTAGCCTGAGAGGAAGAGGAAATCTAGGGCACAGTTAAATCAGAGCCAGGCCTGGACTCAACCCTGTAGGCTAGAGCATGCTGGGATTGGATCAGGCCATTGAAAAACTCTGGTAGGTGTCCAATGTGGCCTGTTCACTTTCTGTCACCAACCTTGGTCGTTTGATGGCCTCGCTTACATTCATAAACAGCAGAATTCCCAAAGATCCAAACTGCTGTTTGCAGTAGAAATAAAGAGCTAATTTTCCCATTGCACATCTGTTTGTTACATATTTAAAATTGTTGTTAAAAAATCCAGTGAACATGTAACAGTCTAAATAAATATGCAGCAAACATATAGGGAACTGCATAAATAAATGTGTTATTTCGTTCATGAAGTCAACCAGGGGGAGCAAATTGGACAGGGAGGCAGGAATGTGAGATGCATGCTTGTCAAACATGGAACAGGATCGCCAGAAAAACTGATTGATGTGCAAGCGAGGTGTCTGTAAATTTTGATGGACGTTAATAATATGAAAAGGAATGTTTTCTGCTGAGAGACTCAGATTTCAGGGTGCATATTAAGAAGGTATTCGGATGCCTGCTGCAAATTAAGTCTGGCAGCATCAGATGTAGGTATAAATTGTAAATGAAATTGGTATGTTAGGTGGATATGTTTAAATCTCAGGTGTTGACCTCATCTCCTCACCAGCCTGTTTACTGTTAAACAGATAATTGCCTGTCTTATCTGGCTTTGCCCAAGTCTGTGGCCTCCTCTAAGGTTCAACCTACAGGTCTGAGGACAACATACAGTTCCACAGAATCAGCTCCTCTCCTGCACACAGGCAGGGCACACCTACAAATACCTCCTGACAATGTCAGTCAGGGGACTCTGTGACTTCCTGTCCCCTGCAGGCTACTTTAGATGCTCAATTGATTGCTGTAACCTTGGCAAACCTTGGGAGACAGGGACGCTCGTTGGATCGGTGTTCATAAAGCACAGTCGCTTCTGAAATTGCTCGTTTAACAGGGATGCTTAAGAGAGCAGCGCCTGAGAATCCGAAGGCACAATTCAAGGTTTTCACTCTTCCACTTGCCCTCCCTCTCGGTGGCAAAGCATTAATTTTATGTACCTGTTTATGCTAGACTTTAGGGTCATGGTTAGGCTCAGAAGTTGTAGGTTTTTTCTTTTTTTTTTTTATCAGTAAACGTGCTGTTGGAGAGAACCAGTCTGCCTGCTGTAAATCTGGATGGAGCTCTGTTGTCTGAATGTGGACACGTCTGCCTCCTGTACTGTAACACAGTTGTTCATGGTAAATCCTTGACAGGTGCCACAGCTTAATCTGCGTCTCTTCCATGCTACATGCATTTCCCTCTGTTGTATGCGCTTTTATATTGTGTGTGTGTGTGTGTGTGTGTACGTGAGACAGGTGCCAGGGTGCAGTCAAGTAGACCAGCAGTTGCAGCAGTGGGCTGAAATAAAAAGATTCAGCTGGCGCCTGGCGCCCATAGTGCTCTACTCAGATATGTGCTTCTGGCTGTGTGCCACACATACACACACACACACACAGCAAGTAGGATCCACTCAACTTGCTCTGTTAATTGTAACAACTACACACATTTACTCTCAGACAATAACACAGAGATGTCTTCCAATGCCGATTTTCCTCCTCCCTGCTGCCACAGCTGAAGCTGGCACCCCCGGCTCAGTTGTCGCCCCTGGGGGCTCAGGTAGACACTGTCATCAGGTTGAGTGGTGCCAGCCCGTTTTATAATTGGATTTATTGTTGGCACTCTTCTGTCCCCCCCCCCCTCAGCTGAATAGCATTGATTTATGAGTGAGGCCTGGGAGACCGTATGTGACCGAGTCCAACAAGCATCGTGCCACTCTGACGGCTCTGCTGTCAGCTCGTCCTCTGTCACCGAGCTGAGTGCTGGGAATATTTGAAAACACACTTACTACTAATTTAGATTGGCTCGTGTAGTATCATTTTATTACTTCTCCTTATCTGCCGAGCTTATTAAAAGTCAGTTGCAGTTAGTCTGCTGTTATTGGTCTGCTGGCTGGAGAGCTGGGTTGGGATTTGCAGGACGGCTGTTTTGGTAGCTTGTGTGTCAGTCTCATCAAGTTAGTTAGTTAATAGCATTTAATCAATTTTTTAATCTTGTGTCAAATCTGCTGTTTTAATCGGATCTAAATCATGTCAATGTAGGTTTGTTTTTTAGCAACTGTAATGAAACATAAGACTGAAAGCTGTGACTCAAAGACTTACACAAAGTTTTAAAAATATTCTAATCAAACTTTTCCAATGTTTATAGCATTATTTGCTACCAGAACACAGCGCATGTCACCTTTCCAGTGTTTACTTGAAGACTAGATGCCACAGAGACTCTCACTTGTGCTCCTTCTGTTCCTGTAACACCCACCCAGTATTTCTGGAGTGTAGGGTGTCAGCGCCCTGCTTTCACCTCCTCCTCCCTTTGGGGATTCGGTTGACGGCTATTCCTGGCAGAGGAGTGTGCTTCTTCACTGCCGCACGCCCTCACTCCTTTCCCACAATGACCTTTTCCCTCCCTTTAGGTGACCTGAAGCCCTTCAGAGAAGGACGCACAGGTTTATGCTCACAGGACTCGCAAACACTGACTGTCTGACCACTTAGGCGATGCAGAAGCAGCCCTGGAATGCAAACAGACGCTCCCATTACCCTTGAACTGCCTCTGACCCCGGTGTGTGTTCAGGAAGGGAGTGACGGTCAGCAGAAAGGGTGGATGCTCTACCTGTCATCTACCTTCTGAAGCTGTTTTCCTGTAGAGCAACATGGGTTTAAACCGTCTTTCATCTGGTCCGATGCAGGATGGAGTCTGTATTTTAAAAACTGCATGCTCGACATTAGTTAGCCCAACGCAGAAAACACCCATTTATTGGTCACATCACAATGCAAATGTGAAAAATCCTACGTAATTTTACAAATTTAAAAAAATCTGTTTTCTAGATGTTAGTTAATAATGTGATGGCAGCAGAACAAAAGGTGAAACTCAGCTTCTGCAGGGCAAAGACTTGGGGTTACAGTAGAGAAACTGCTCTCTGCTGCTGGAGATGTGATACTTATAACAAAGCAGAGCGCTGTGCCTCCCCCTCATTTCGCTGTTCAATCTAAAATAATGCAGTTAACTCGAACAAATTGGATGCAAGGTGCTTTTGTAATTGTTTTTATTGTCACATACAACCTCCTGAATTGAAATTAAATCAAATTGCCCAGAAGTCCCTCTCCCAGCTTTTGGGTGAGTCTCACTTGATTTGCATGCAGATATTCTTGACAGCACTGTGATATTTTGGGACAACACTCCATCTGAATCGTCTCATCTACTCCACCCAGAATCTTTTTCTTATCTTGAATGGATCATAGATTGAAACTTAACTGTTTTTCCTTTTATAAAGAATGAAGGCTGGGTACCGTTGCCTCCAATGCACAGCCTTTCCTGTATTACAGACTGCCTTAATAATAGACTGTCTGCTGACATAAGAAGCTGTATTTTTTTCATTCACATAATTAGTTCTACATCTGCGGCCCTTAAAAAAAGTCCCTGAATAGAAAACAAAGATGCCTACGTGATAAGATGCACAGAAACAGTAGTTTTTTCCATTTTCATAATTATCTTTTACACTGGTTCCCCTCTTTAAGATGACATAACCTGGAAAGAATACTTAGCCGCCGCCAGTGGTGAGTCACATGACGGTGGGGGGGGGGGGCTTTGAGATAAAACTGAGACAATGTCAAAGGAACATCAAGTGCCTACCTCGTGTTCCTGATCAGTCAGACGGCTCTGGGCTCACTGTTCTGCAACAGAGCCACCATTCAGTGCAGCGACAGAGAGGCTAACCCAGTCACTCCGAGCACAGCCACTGCTGACACAGCTCTAAGACAAACACATGATGAACTTTTGAACCATCCCAATTTATTCAGACCCGCTTAAAAAACGCACCACCACACAATCGACACAAAGTCAGACATTTCATATAGTAATTTTATTCCAAAATGATACATTTATTCATTTGTTTCTGCAGGTTTTTTAATTGTATACTTAATTATCCAGTGCAGACTTTATATATTAGTATGCATTTAGCATCGCAGTGTTGTCAAATAAATAAAGAAACAGTATTCACCGTGATGGTTTAACTAACTTGTGCATGTTTCAAATTTCTGTAGCTGATTTTTCATAAACTGAAACGACCTACAAACCTGGAAAAACACACAAAAAATCCTGTGTTAATAAATGTAAAACTTAAAAAAAACAAAAACAAAAAACATACCAATGTTGGTTAAAGTAAAATTAGATTTCCAGCTTGTTGTACGCTGCTACAGTTGCTTAGCTTTGTGATGACCTGCTTATTCTTCAAAACAGTTTTGTAATTTATGTCTCTCTGTGTAACCAATTTTTTCTTTAATCTTCTTGCCTTCTACTTAACTTTATGGTTTTTCTAAATTTCCCTGAGGCACTTTTCAAAAACTCCTCGAGAAGGAGCCTGAACATGTTGCATTCAGAAATACATTTTTATGTCTTCTCAGAGAACAATAGGAGTAGTGATTGCACTGATGGCATAATAAGAGCAAGACATGACTTTTTTCCAGATGAGACAAAAGCCTCCTGAACCCACTTATTCAAAATGCAACATGTCCTGTTGTTGTGTTGCTGTCTGGTCTAATCAAATGTTGCTAAGGAACCTGCTTTAAAGAACTTAAAATTACTGTAGAAAGCAACTCAACATTTATATACATCGCCTATCATCATTTTCAAAAGTGTTCAAGTGTTTTTTTTTACTTAAAGCAAATATTAAAGCCAAGAAACGTCTCTAATTGTAAAGAAGCTGCACTTTTCAGCTCCGTCACACCTTTCAACATCTCTTTACTTCTCTTGATGCTTGTGTTTTGACTACATGAGTACATACGATTGACCTTTTGAGCTATTTATTTTTTGGGAGGTTGGCTGAAATTAAAACATGATGCAGAAGGAAACTGAGGATCATAAAGATCAGCCAAAAGCGGTGAGACATATTTAAACTGTTCACTGTAGCTGAGGTCGAATGTGAACCATGAAAGGTTGTACGTCAATGAATATTCTTCACATTCTGTACTTAAAAAAAAGCTTTTCTTTTTCAAAAAGACAAGGAAACTGCTCCTGTTAAAAGCAGCAGATCTGGATCTCTGTGCCAGCGCTGAGTCATGGACGACTTAATGGTGTTGTACCCTGTTTACTGTGTTTACAATGTCCTTGCAGATTATTTCCATTCCTCTGGGAAAGAGCAGCACTTCTTATCCGCAAAGAGAGAGAGAGAGAGACAAGAAAGAGAGTGAGATGGAGAGAGAGAGAGAGAGAGAGAGAGAGAGGCATGCAGGCTGACGGAGGAGAGGGGAAGAACATCAAAAGGAAGAGATGCTAAATATACCCCATCGTTCCATACACATCATCACATTTTTGGCTCTTACATGTGCGTCTTTATCGCTGCGTGTGCTTCACGAGAGGAAGATAAACCATCGGTGTGTAACTGAGTCTGTCTGCTGCAGAGTTCCTGACATTGAGACATTCACATCGCGTCGCGTTGGTATAAGATTTGACTTATAAATCAGTAAGAGGTTCAACTTGTACTACTGCAACCAAGGCTGGGTATTTCTGTGTGCATCATCATCTTGGCATGTTTAAAGGTTTTTGTTCACTTTGTTATGAAAGCAATGAAGGGATAAGTACTGAATATCAATATATATGTGTTTGACCAAACAAAATGTGTCTGCAATTGCAATTTGCTGCTTGTGTTTAGATATTTACCATTTCGGAAATATTCCTTATAATAGTGTTTTCCACCACGGAGATGATGGACATGAAACCCCAAAAGGGACAAGGTGAACGAATAAAGGGGAAGAGTTTTCCTGCCTCACCCATGAATCTAAACAAGCATTGACTTACTCTGGTTCTCTCCCCTTTGCCTTTCTCTTATCCAGCCACTTCATTACTTTCTTATCCATCACACCCATCTCTATATCACACTGTTGACTTTGCCAAAGGCTTATCTGAACTACTGCCAAACACCAGCCCTTTGTGCATAACCCCTTGCAGGGAAATTGGGACAGAGTCGCATGAATGTTATCTGCCATGCTGGACTTTGGATTGAACGCGGCTCTGATTTTCGGAGCAGCCGGCAGTGGATGGAAGACTCTGGAGGTTAGCCAGACTCTTCCTTCCGCTGTTGGGACAGGCTGTCTGGTCCTTAATGTAACCTTGACTGTACTGGAGATCATTGCATAGACCGATGTTGAGTTCCAGATCTGCTTTAAGCCAAGACCAGCACGCCAGACTGCCATGCCAAAACAAGAGCCACTGTCTAGTCTGGCCTTACCTCATGGCCTCTGGGGTTGCATGAGCCATGGAGCTGTGAGAGCTGATAACTAATGTCCAGTTGCCTCCTCCTGCAGGAGGAGGGGGAAAAGTCCTGCTGATGGTAGCTGTGGATCCAGATGTTGATATGCATCCAAGTTTTTGCATTTGTTTAGATTTGATCCAATACACCAGAATCATCATATACACTCCTCACAATGGGATCTTATCCTGTTTGGCTTTATTTTTTCACCACAGCACTTTAACAACTAAAAAATGTCGCTGGCAGTTTCTTCCTTTGTCGTTTGTGAACACAGCCGGCTGTTTCTCTGCCTCTGCCTGTTGTCCTGTCAGTGAGCCTGTGCTGCTGGATGCGGAGCTTTGAGATCTTGAGAGAGGTTGACCTCTCCGAAACGCGGGGCTGGATGTGGACACAGTTGTGGTCATTGTGCTGGAAGTTAATGATTCTGCCCCTCCATTTTCACCCTCAGTCTCCTTCAGTTCCGCTGCCTCCTTTATAGAGTCAGGAAATGGCTTCCCCGAATGGACGTAACTTCCAGGTCAGTGGACTCGGGGTGAGGGGGTCACAGTTGGGTTAAGGGAGCCATAAATCGGATGACTGTGCAATTACCGAATTCGGGAACCTTTCAGAGTCTTAATAGCTCGCACAGAAACGCATCCCCATATGTGCATGGCACGTGCATGAAAATATCCACCGAGTGAGTGTTTGTTAGCACATGGAGATGAGAGAACACGTGCACCCAGCTCTCCACTTTTGTTCTTTTCTGATCTCTTTTCTTGGTTTTTCTCTCCTCTTCTATCCTCTGCTCTCTTCCCACTGTTCTAGCTTTTCTCCTGCTCACTTCTTTCTCCACTCTCTCTCTCTCTCCTTCTATTCGACTCATTGCTAAGCAACAATGACAGCCGTGACAGATCTGCGCTTTGGCTCGCACAGTGTCACATCTGACTTTAGCCAACCCCTCCCACATAAACACTCATACAGACACATGCTATAGAACCAAATGCCCTGCTGGTTTGCAGTTTATGATGCTGAACTCCACCCCACCCCAACCAAACCCCCCTCAAAATGGCTTCCTGGTCAGCACCCCCTCACCAAGGTGACAGGAGGGAAGCGTCCAGCTGGATGGGACTGTTGTGTTCCTCTCCTGAGGGCTTTGATCTTTTGGCCTTCATCCCTCAAATCAGCGCCTGCCCTGCCAGCCTGGAGAGGGCGGGGGAGGGGGGGCTGGGTGGCTCCTTGATTTAGCACTGTTTCCACAGCCCATGGGGACAGAGGCCCGAGGACGCCACGGTGTTAGAGAGGTATGACACATACTTGTGCGGGGCTTTGTGACAGCTGGGACAAGGTGGAGGCCCTTTCTCTGGATCAGCTGCCCCCTGCGCCCCACCCACCGTCCACCCTGCCTCAACTTCCCCCCTTACCGGCGCTCACTTCTCGGCTCTCCTCGGCTCCACAGCGCAGACTCATTGTCTCTAAGCCCCTCGCTCGTCTCTGGGGAGCTGAAGGAAAAGGCTCACACTCCCTCACTCTCCCCTCCCTCGGCACCCCCTGATCCCGGCCCCATTTTTTAAGGCTTTAAGACTGACCTGTCAGCCGCTCTCTCTTCCCCAGAGTCAATGCGGCCCGGCCCCCTCAAAGACCCATCCACATCGGCCTTCTGTTTGAACAGGCCCCACCAAAAGACCCCTTGTGCTGCCCTTTGTGTGCTCATAAATAAGATCAGAGTTAAAGTCCCTGTGCTCTTGTGTCCAAAGACGGGCCCTGTGGGCCGGGAGGACTAATGCCGCTTGGCAGGCCTATCGATCACAAAGCTCCTCCCCGAATGTTGACCAGCTCTGCAAGTGCCCTGATGCGCAGACTGCTGCAGCTTATCACATTTACATTAATGTGATTTTAATGATGGTGCCATTTAATTTTTGTTAGAATACCAACTGGATGTCCTCATCTTGACTGATTGTCTGGCGTTTTTGTTTCTTATAAAAATCCCCAGAATTTACTGAATCATTACCATGACAACTATACTTAAATTATATTATAAATGTATCTCTGCAAACGAAGATGAAAGATTTTAACCTCATGCTTCACCCAAGTACACATATATTGCTTCAGCAGGATGCATGGACAGCAACAACGATGCCCTTCTCCCTCTTGACTCACTCATCAGACCATCAAACCTTTCAGCTCTCAGCTCTCCTTGCAGCCTGTGTCCCGTCCAGGAAGTTGTCTTTGCAGTCTAAATCAGCCCAGATTTATAGCAGGGCTTGGCCAGAGTCGAGCTCTGCTTAAACAGCTGTCTGTCTCGTAACTTAGGAGGAAAAAAAGAAAAAGAGAGTCTCCTATTCTCACATCTAGATGAAATGTCCGAGAGCTGGAGGCCACCACGTGTACAAAGAGGAAAAAAAAACAGTCATTGCTATTAAACTCTGGACTTAACCTCTGAGGAAAAAACTGAGGAAGACAGAAGGAATAAGTAAGCAAAAGTCAGAAAGGAATGACTTGAAGTTGAAGGTCTGCTGGATGCAGACAGTAGGAGACAGTAGGAATGATGGCCTGCAAAGAGTGGAAGGAAGCAAGTTATCGAGGCACGCCACTACGAGTGGATTAGGTAAGGTTTAGCAACAAACTGGATTACACAATATCACTGGCAGCTCAGTTAACTGTGCTCAAAGATGAGTAATCCCTCAGCTGGATGAAGAGAGGCTTATAGTTAGCAGGTTTAAGAACATGATGAGTCTGTGGTTATTTCCTCTTTGGCTGACTGATGAAGTCAAGAAAGAAGTAAAAACAGTGTTGTCAGGTGTATTTGTAGCATTTCTTACTGACTTTCTTCTCTTTTCCACCCGTGTCTTTTCTGGAAACCCTGAGAAAGGATGTGTAATACTCTCTCCCTTGGTCTTTCTGTTGATAAAGTTTAATTCTTGTGATGTGTTTTTCTGTCAAGCCTTTGTGGCTGAAAGGGGTAAAGAAAATGACCAAGAAGTCATTACTCTCCAAATTTTTTTTCGTTTTTTGTCTACTTCATAGGGTTTTGCCGCAGACAGAGCTTTTCCTGACCTGAGCAGAGGTTAAAAATTCAAGCCATCTTTAGGTTTACAGTGAGGGATTGCGCACAGCAAATCGTAGAAGGACTATGATCCAGCATGATGTCAGGAGGTATCGTGTGTCCGGGGGTGAGAGGTTGCTTGCTCTGGATCCAAATCCCTCTGTCATGATGATTACATGCGTATCCATGCGTCTGGAGCCACTGAACCACCTGTTCTCATTCCTTCATCATTTAAAGCAGACAAGAGACCTGGCATGGGGTAGATGCAGACCAGAGGTCATCGCTGTTCTTGGGTTTTACGGTCTTGTTGCTTTATAAACAAACTCCAGAGGACATTTGGGTTTTTGCAACAGTCCTGACAGATGTCAAACCTTTTCAACTTGTTCTAAAGTTTACAGAATCATTACCAGATGCTTAAAAAAACACTAACACTGCTTTTATTTTACTGATACTTTATGTTACATTTATATAGCACACAACACTGCAATAAAAAGAGTGCTACAGTTCTTTTACTACACAGAGTTTGAAGAGGATTACAAATTGCTTAAAATTTGTCTGAAAGTCAAGAAAGTACATTTGTTCCTCAAATGAGAAAAAAGGAACAA
>JAPZDY010000001.1:23768949-23781976 GCA_029783645.1 Ctenochaetus hawaiiensis | reverse complement strand
ACCACCTGTCTTGTTCGACACCAGGTCTGTTTAGACAGTTTCTAGCCGTAGTAACCAGCAGTGTTGTATCTTTGGTGGTCTCTGTTTTCTTTCCCTCTGCTTAAGGATCTTTCTGACTCACACGTGGCCTGTGGCTGCTGCAGATGAAGTGAAGTTTAGCTGTCTGTCTGTCTGTCGTTCTGCAGAACAGACTCAACATGTCGTCCTGCGTCACCCGTCATTGGATACGACCATTAGTTTTCCTCACCTAGTAGGAATAAATACACATCACATGCAGTCATTTTTCTTCAAATTTAATTAAGAAACGGTTTGACGTTTGGCATGCAGACCAAAGGGCTCACTGTTTTCTGTTGCGTTACCATATTTCAAACATTTCTGTGATGTTGCTGACTCTTCTGCCACAGATTGTTCCTGCAGCGCCTTGACAAAGAAAACACACACACACGCACGTTTCCTGATTCTCTTTGCTCGAAGGCTTTTATTGTGAAAGTTTGCTAGAAAAAAAAAAAAAAGCATGATAACATCAGAAAAGTTCTGCTGTTTTTTTGGCAGCACTTCGTCCCTGTGATTCTTTTGTGCAGTTTTCTCCCAACTCAGCTTTTCAGACAGTTAAAAGAAATTCTGCAATTAGCAGCTCGGGCGCTTCTTCTTTACCTGCTCCACTTAAACATCCTTCAGTGGCCTGAATGATGTATTGTTGCTAAACTTGCACTTACAGTTCAAAGTGATCCACTGTCTCTGCAAAACAGCCGAGCATGTGATCTGCTATCTGGGTAATGCATCAAAGGCCTGTCATGCAGGCTCTTAGAGCGCTCTGTGTTTGAGTGTGTGTGTGTGTGTGTTGTCTTACATAACCTTGTGAGTGGCGATTGTCTCTTTATTTCTTAAGTAGATTCACTCGCTCACAGTAGAAAGGATCTCTCAGCTTTAATGCTGCTACTGACACACATTCACATTCATTCTTATTAAACTAATAATATTTTTTTTTTGAAGGTCATTCATTATAATCGGCCTCAACCATCAACAGCAGGAGCCTTTTGTTTCCTTGATCCAAGTTTTGAAGCTCTGATTATTTTGATGAAATGAGGAAAAAGACTTTAAACCATATACGTATGTTTGCATTGTTTCCTGGCGCTTTGTGCCGACTCATAAAATAAATTGTTGTTTCTCTCCAAGAACATAATGAAAAAAAAGCAATTTATTTGCCCTTCATATTGGACAGTATTCATAGCAAGACATAATGCATATTTAAAGAGGCACTGAAATGAGTTTTTTTTTAGCTATAAACTAAATTACATGACTGATGACTGTAATGAAACACATCTCTGCTGGTGTTAATATCAGCATTACTGCCAGATTTATAAAAATGTGATTTCATGGTTTGAAAATGGCTCAGAGAACTTTTGTCGCTACGACTCTGATGGCAAAGACACGATGTCTTCGTACTGCAGGTGTAACGCCTGATTCAGCCACCAGGGCTTCAGTGTTCGGTGTTCGACCTGCACAGTTGTTTGCTGCAGTTTTCTACATGTAATGGGTGGGAAGGACCTGGGAGATTTTTGTGTACACTAATGCTTAATCAACATGTTTTTTTCTGATTTGACAGCTTAGAAAGTTTAAAAACATGCTTCCTTTACATTTCAGTGAATGTAGACCTTATGCTCTGTGACACAATATTGGCACCATGTCATGCTTCGTGTCACGCCTCCTGCACATGAAACAAAAGTGCCGTCCCTCACCTGAATGAAGTATTTCCACTACATGAGCTATGACAGGAACAAACTGTAATTATATGCTACATGTGTGAAAGAGTGACTCCAGCCGCTCTTTCACAGGCAGAGATGATTGGCTAACTACAGACTTCACTAAACTCAAGAATCTATGTGTCTGTATGGGCATGTAAAATGGAATTTTGGTGAAATTATGACTTCATCCCCTTAATTTGCACCATCTATTGTTGCTCCATGCAATAAACATGCATCTGAAACAACAAAAACAGTTAACTACTAATGTATTTGTGCTTGGTTAGCACTGTCAGGCCACCAATGACAAAGTAGGTGTCAACTGATAAATAAAAAGCTGCTATTGTGTCTATTTTTAAATTTTTTTTCAAAATGTTCTCTGGTATTTGACCTATATGTGATATAAACTTCATCGCCACCTACTGGCCTTGCATGCATGCTTGTTTGATTGCTAAAGTTTATTTTGCGTTCAGGTGTGTATGAAGATATTTGATAAAAAAAATAAAGGTCCCATAAACAGAATTTGAATTCATATGGTGGGGAAAAATATCTCTTTTATAAAAATTACTCGCATACTTGCAGACAAGACATTTAAAAACAACGTGAACAACAGGAAGACTTGGATGACGTCATTCCCATTTCCCTTCAGTGAGCTGAGATTTCTGGAAATGAAGGGGGGAGGAGGAAAAAAAAAGAGAAGGGAAGAAGGGAAAAGAAGGGAGGCAGCTAAAGGGGGAAGTGTGAAGAGAGGATGGTGGAAAGAAAAGAATGAGGGGAAAGAGAGGGAAATGAAAAGAAAGAGGCCATTAATTTAGTTCTGTGGGAGGGATCTGAAGGTTACTGAGCTCTCTCTGCCAGGCCCTCCTGGGTTGACTGATGCCTTTGTGAGGAGGCCAGGAACCACACATACACACACACACACACACGCGCGCGCACACACACACTCATCCGTGCACACACATGTGCGTTCCAAGAAACTCTGGGTTTGTTGCGGCAGGCCAGTTTCAGCAGAATAGACACACACACAGACACAGATGGTCATTAATGGGCTTCAAAGTGAGAGCAAAATGGTGAACCTTAATTTATTTCCGCTCCTCGATGTGATTCGCTGTGATGCGTCCGAAAATGTGGTGACTTTGAGTTTTTTTTTTTTCCTCCGCTGTGGCGGGAAATGAGGACAGTGTGAACGTATGGACGTCTTTCGTTTCTGTCAGTGTGGTTTTTGATGATGTATTTTGGGGTTATGGTGTTTGTGTGTATATGCACACACAGCACAGCAGAAGCTAAAACAGGACATATTAAAGGGCTGGTAAACAAAGTGTTGGGCTAAAGTAAAAAAAAATCCCACATAATCAAAATAAAGTCAAGTAGCAGCGGAGAGATACTGAAGCTGCTTCATGGATTCATCTGGTCCTTCAAGCTAAAAGCTCCTGCTGTTTACAGAAGACGCCGTGCATTATGGGAGTCTCAGTTCAGAGCAGTAAACCTCTTCCTTGGTTTTGTTGGTGGCTGTAAGAAAACAGAAAGACAGAAATTGTGTTTTTTTTATTGCTATGTTTTCAGGCTGAACTCTGTTATCTGCTCCTTTTACTTTGATTTGTTGGATAATTTACTTATCAGAGTCTCTAAGGAGAGAAATAAAAAAAAATATTTTGCTAAGTGTTCACAACTCTGGCTGTCACAGTATCAGGTTTTGACTTGAGGATTATCATGGCTGAAAGAATTCACATTAATAATTCATTTCAATATGAAAAAAACACAAAAAACAAACATAAAAACAGCTGCTTCTATTTTGACCAAGTTAAAACCCGGGATTCTGACATTGACATGCAGCTGAAATATTTAAGAAGGCTGGACTTTAGCATCATGAAAACACTACACAGCTTTATTATAAATGTTCAAACGCTCTGTCTTTTGATATCCAGCATTAAGAGATTGGAAAGACTCACAGTAAACTTGCAATTTGCCCTCAAGGACTTGAGCATTGATTTGCCAAGAATGGAGACCTTAGCTGGATTTGCAAAAATCAGATGCACAAACAAGCCTCTGTGCTTGTTTGACTTTATCCACCATCAAGGTCTTTTAGGGAGAAAGAACTCTTAATATCGAACCAGCAACTTCTGTAAATGTAACTTTCAATGCCAAGATATAAAATAGACCAAAAGCGATCTCTCTGCTGAAGAAATGCCTTCAGCAGTGTGATGTTCTGCTTTAAGAGCTGGTCAGCTGCATGGAAGAGTTGGTTTCATCATCAATGATTTTTGCCAAATTTGTCAGCTGAAGTTCCCAACATTAATCTAATGTGCAGAGGACTTGACAGGACAAGCAAAGAAACAGTTACGGCCATGAACAACACCACCATTGAATCCCCTGACCAAGTTTTTGGTGTCAGCAATAGTTTACAGAACTGGAATCGAGTCAGTTTGGATCATTTCATTGAGTTTCGCGCAGTTAGAATCTCATTCAAGTTTCCCAAATAGATTTTTCATCACCAGGCTGTGGTTTTCCTAAAAACCTTTGACACATTTAAATGGGCAAGTGTTGGGAAGTTAAGAGGGTGAATATTTCATAGTAATTAAAAAAAAAAAGCCAGAAGTCACACGGGTAGAGTTGATGTTTTAATATTCAGATGGATTCGTTGGTTTGGCCTGAGGGTGTGCAGAACCACAGATCTGTCATGTGTCTTACAGTAAACCCTCCGTCTTCTTCTTCTTCTTCTTCTCTGAATCCTCTGCAGTCGGCTCGCCCCTCCTCTGCTGAATGATGTGTTGTCTTAATTAGTGTTCAGAAGCAGGTTGTGGTTTTTGATCTGAGATGTCTTCACCTGTGCATGTAAAGCTTTCACCGCCGTGGTTCATGATGACGGCAGAAACACTGTTTGCTTAAATAAATGCACAAGTCTGTTTAGAAGCACGTGTCTGATTGGCTCTAACCGTCTTCTTCTTCTGTGTTTGCAGGAGTTCAGAGCAGCACCGAGTGTTCATGTGGGAGGAACCACTTCACATGTGCGGTCAGCGCGTTCGGCGAATGTACCTGCATCCCGGCTCAGTGGCAGTGCGATGGAGATAACGACTGCGGGGACCACAGTGACGAGGACGGATGCAGTGAGTTCGGTCTTCACGTCTTTCCGTGTCATCCTCCTCTTTACTTCCTTCTCTCTTTGTTTTTTTCCCTCTCGCTGTAACTTAGCCTGTTTAAGATTTATTGAGCGCCGAAAGAGTCGAGTTTGAAACTTGAACGCTGAAGAAAGCACCTGGAACTGATGATCCACGGTGAACACAGCTGATGGGGAAACATAAATAAAGACATTTCAGAGATACGTTCAGTATTAGGTTTCACGCTGAGTATCTCAAAGAGCAGAAAACTCCATGCTGAGGTCACTCTGCTGATCAGCTGCAGGTGTAAACATCAAGATGGCCAAAGCACCGATTCCTATGAGCTTCTTCTTTTTGTTTTGATCGTTTTCGTCCATCCGTCTCTCTTTAAATTTGTTTAGTCTGTGTTAGATTTTCCTTTTTATAACCTACCTTGATTAATATAAACACGGTTCTCCACAGAGCCATTTTTTTATTTAATAGAAGTAATCAAACTTTTTAAACAGTAAATAATGTGTAAACACGAGTATCTGTACAAGACTTTTGTCTGTAAATAAAACAGTCTTAAAATCTTAAAATAATCTTTTTGGGTCAACCAGCTTGACAAATGTTCTTTTAAAGAGTAAATCTCTCCCGAATTTTATCATGGTCCCCTTGGGCAAGACCTTAAACTCCCATCATTCATCCAAGACTTTGACTGTTCTTGGCAGCTTCCTTGTGCAAAATTTTGTTTAAGTACACGACTTCACAATTTTATGCTTAAAAAAAAAATTTACAAATGAGTTCAGGCGGATTTTTTTTTTTTTTTTTTTTTTTTGCATAAATAGTCTACAAAAGAAAAGCAAAAAAATATAATTGGGCCCATATGGATCCCATCATCACCCAGTCAAACAGTGAACGGGTCATTGGTCCAGGCGGGGTTGTATTTCTGATGCAGGAGCAGAACGAGGCCCTCCGCCTGGTGTGTACCCTGTGCAACAAAAAAATGCTTGAGTGACTTTTGGCACCGGATGACATTTGGCTGGAGGGAAGTCTTGGCAGCGAAGCCAGACGGGAGTATTTTCCTGCAGAGCATGTCAGTTTTGTCCAGTGGAGGAGATCTTCACCACTCCTCTTTTACACTTCTGTGTATTGACGTGAAATGTCACTGTGAGAAGCTTCTTCTTCTTCTTCTTCTTTTTTCTTTTCCCTGCTCGCTTTTAGAGCAGAGAAACAGTTGCTGTCTTTTTTTTTTTAACACCCTTGTTTGACACTTCTTAAGCCTCTTTGAGAGGTGTGTGTGTGTGTGTGTGTGTGTGTTGATATTCTTTCCCCATCCCTCTTCTTCTGTCACATTAAGCTAGTTAGGGGTTGGTAGAGAGCATGCTAAGTGTTATTGATCTCTGGCCAGTTGAATGTTCAGCGAGTCTGATCGCCGTGTATTGATCTCTGGTTACGTTACTTATTTAAGGAGACACATGGAAGTGGCTGACAGATATCAGAGCAGCATGCCGGACTTTTCGTAATCCATTAGTACTGTCTGATCGATCGTCTGCTCCGCCGCCCTGCAGACGGACGCTCGCCCTCTTGGACTCACTCCAGTCAATCTCATAATTACAGAGCTCATATCACAGGGGCTCATGCCGCTGTTGTGGCCAGTTTTTGAATTCTGAAGCTATAAGTCTTCAGTGTTTATTCCCACAAAAACACGCTGTCCAGCTTTTGCCTCAGTAATTGGTGGCACCCTGGAGGATGAGAATACTGGGAGTGGAATCATTGATTGCCAGCCATGCTGATACTTGATCATTGTTTGGCCATATATCAGGAAAATAAGCCAAATATGTTCTGGTTCCAGCTTCTTAAATATGAGGAGTAGATGCTTTTCTCTGACTTATATTTCTGGACTGTTGGTTGAACAAACAAGCATTGTGAGGACATCAGCCTGTACTCTGACAAACCAGTGGTTTCTGACCTTTGTAGCTGGTTCACAAGATAAATCTGAGAAGTCACAATATGATCAAACCAATTTAGAAGCAAGTTCATTATTTTCGCTCACAAAAAAAGGTTTTATTTTGAAAAGGATGCATACTTTCACTTATTCAGGCCTTCGAACATCTTTCAAATACCGTCATACATTTGAACTATTTGAAATTCTACAATACCTGCTGTTTTTTTTGTAATCTGTGATGGAAGGGTTGCAAATAACAGATGATTTCTGTTTGCAAAACAAAGATGCAGAGGAAGGATCTGAAATTGTGCAGAGCTATGCTGGCATCACATACGTTCGCTTTTTTTGAAATGTATTTGAGTTTTTGTGTGGGTTGAAAGACCTTCAGCAGGGATCGTATAGTCAGAGATGTGTGTGTTTGCATGTTTGTGTGTCAACGGGAAAAAGTCAAAGCCCACAAGACTCAGCTTTTTATTACGCTGATTGAATTAAGCCAGTCCGATCGTAAAGTAGAGGGGTGAATTTTTATGGTTTTTAACAACGTTTTCTAAACGCAGCAAAGAATTTAATTTATGGAGGAACAGTTCCAGTGGCGCTGTGGAGAGCGAGAGAGAGAGAGTGGTTTTCACAGTTCAGCAGGAATGGCAGACGTGTGTGACCGTGAGAATGTAGAAACACAATGAACACAGTGAAACACAAGAAGAATGCTCCTTTTTAACGGAACAGTTGCTGTGTAGTTAGTGGCATTCTGACTCCGTTTGAACTTTTAAGGGAATTATCATTTGTACCAATTTACCAATTTTTTCTAGAGAAATCACCATTGTCCCGAAGCACCCTGGAGGAATGCGCGTGATACTCGGGGAGCGGAGGCGAAGCGGCCGACCGAGCCTATGAAGCTATCCCCGTAAACGTCGGATCTAATTACGATGTGGGAATCATGTGGAAATTTTGTAGTGCAGATGTGGCCGCCCTGTTTGTGTGAGCGAGCGTGTGTGTGTGTGTGTGCTCTCGTGTCCTGTGCTTGCGTTCCCCTGTATTAAGTTTCATGGCTGCATGGAGACCAAAAGAAGGAGTGTAGGGGAGCACGCATGACTTGTCTTTGTACAGACGTTTGTGTGTTTTTTCGAGTGTGGAATAAACTATGCGGCGTTGGCGAACGTCGGCGAGGGAATTCTGTCTCACTCGAAAGGGAGTCGCCGGCTGCTGACGGTGAGGAGGAGGAGGAGGAGGAGGAAATGGTCTTTACAGCCGGCCACTCTCCTCTTCACCCCACATCTAACATCTGCCTGTTTATGGTCGACCACACCGGGAGGAAGGGCTGCAGAGGTGGGGGGGTTGGTCTTTGTTGGGCGGATCATAAATCTGCCGGTTTTAAAAAACAAACATTGGAAGTTTAAAGGGCAATGCCGGTGTGTTTACAGGTTTTTTATATCCTGAACTAATCCTTCACGGCGAACTGCAGGACCGAGGCCACGTCGTGTTATCGTCTGATGGTAATTCAGTTTAAGACCAGATCGGTTTCAGTAGTGTTTTCTGTAGTGTTTCCATTGTTTTAGGACTCATGGGATGAATAAAGTCAAATAAACATGCATGAATGGACAAAGAAAAGACTCTTGACCCAAACACAAAATCCTTCTTTCAGCCATTTTCCTTCTGTGTATCTGAATGTCAGTCTCAGTGGCACAAACTAAACACAGAATCCCAGATGTCCTCCTGCTCTTCCCTGTGATTCCAAGGCATTCCCAGACCTGATGGGATATGAAGTCCCTCCACTGTGTTTTAGCATACCTGAGGGCCCCTTTGAGTAGGAAATGTACTATAATATGTCCACATGGAGGCACCTAAGAGGCTGATCGGATCTGAATCAGAATCTGCTTTATTGGCCAAATCCAAAGAATTTGACTCCTGTTTGTGATCTGAGTTTTTACAAATAAATGTTCTTATAAATGTGTGAGTACTTGCTGAAAAGGAGTCTTGTGATGCTGCAAAAGTTGAGCCAGGTTTAACATTTTAAGGACACCGAACCCTCTGCATCAGCACCCCCGCTGCGTCAACAGACCGACCTCATTTATATGACTGAAAAGGTTGCGTTTTTTTTTTTTTTTTTTTTTTAACACAGGACTGAACACTCTGTGAATAAAACTCATTTTGTCTGCAGGTCTAAGCAATCTCATTTTGTTCCACTGTCAAGAGCACATTTGAGGGTTGAAAGATCAATCGGCAAATCAAGAGTTCGCCTCCAGACTCGGTTCGTCTTCACCGTGGCAGTGCGGCGCAAACACCCACATCGCTGGAGATGCTAGACCAACCTGTCCATCAATCTCGCACTTCATTTTGCCTGCACTTTCTCAGCAGTGAAGTTGGCAATCTGTAATTTTCCAGCCATGTTCCATGACCTCAGCTCAGAAAGTACAGAACAAATCAAAGAAAGAAGACGAGGCGTCACTGCATGTACAGATGATCTTCGTGAACCGCGGTGCAGGAAAAAAAAAAAAGCACAAACTGGCGAATGACATGAAACACGAAGATTATAAGTAAAAAAACTGAACATCTTAGAAATTTCCCGACTGATAAAACATCTACAGAAATCCTCAAAGACAGCCTTTCTGTTTCCATGCCTCCCCGGATAAAGAGCAAGAAGGAGTGTGTTCCAGGGTCGCACTTCTCAAGGACACTAATTAGCCCTGATGAAATTAAATGAAGGCATGGCTCACAGACGTTCCATCAAATTAAAAAACACCCCTTTCTTCATTTATACACAGCCATGGGGCGTACGGGGGGCATTCACTGCTTCTGATAGCACAGGGTCAGAAAAAACACATTTCACAGCTTGATTGCAAGCCAAACTTATGAACCGCGAGCGACTCCGACATGAGGCACTTCTCGAGTGGAGGAATACATGTTTACGTTCTTGGCAGCGAGCTCCAACATCCATAAACTCTGAAACGGAGAGGGAAAGGCTGCACTCGGCCTTTGTGAATGCGGTTCCTATGGAAATGGCAGCGAGCGTTCATTGTGTGGAAGGCCGCGCTGTCAGAGGAAGGGAAGCTGAAGTGGAGAGTGAATTAAAAGGGAGAAGGACGGAGAGAGTGTTGAAAAGGAAGATGCCTGCTTCTTGTTTTTTTCGGCTGCTCTCTTCTGAACCTGCTTTCTGTCTCACCAAAGCTCCTCGTTCAAAGGTTGAGCTGAGAAAAGAGTCACATGAAACTTGAACCAAAATACACAAACCCACCTCTGGTATTTAAGTACTTCAACATTCAGCTTCCTGGTGACTTTTACTGATTTAGAGTCTTAACTTAATTTACCTTATTTTTATTATCTTTTACACTTTTTGACGTAGTTTGTTTTGATATTTGTCTTGAATTCAGTTCCAAGTTTTAAATGTATTTTTTTTTCCAAATGTAGATGTTAGTTTTGTGGCTTTGGCAGGTAATCCTACACATATTCCACGTATGCTGAAGGTTCTTAAATGTCACAAAAAACAAATTGAAGCATGTTATGTGCAGAAAAATCTTTTCCTTGTGTGCTGCTCTGAACTCTCGCCTTAAAAGTGGACGAGGCCGACAGTCTAATTGAGTCTGACTTATGTCCTTGTCTTCTTTCATATCTTATCTCCCTCTCAGTTTTTTCCTAAACGCTCCTACTGGTTCATGGCAATAAAATTTACGACACACACTGATGTAGGATGTTCATAACAATAAATACCAAAGATAAGACACAGCGACCTTGGAAGACTCCTACATCTTCTGTTCTTTCACCCTTCGTCTCCTCTCACCTCCTTCTTCCCCCTCGCTGTTTTAGATAATCCTTCATTTTTTTTTTTCTTCCCCTGAATTTCACCTATATTGAAGAAAGCAGAATTTGAACTCACACAAACACACACACGAACACACACACACACACACTGATGCGTGGCCACACTGTTGGAGTCCTGCTGGGTTGAAAGCAGCTGAGGTTGTGAAAGAGTAAATGCTGTGGGCCAGAGTGAGGAGACAGAGCTGTAAAGATAGATGTGATAGACTCTGTGTGTGTGTGTGTGTGTGTGTGTGTGTGTTTGGGGTGGATGTGAGATGAAATAGAAGAAAATCTCTGTTGTGCGTGATTGAAAGCGCTGCGTGAGTGTTGGCTTCCTCCGCTGTCGGCTCACACAAGTCTGAGAGGTTTGGAAAACGGGTGTGTACTTTAAACTCCAAGGTATACACACACACACACACACAAAAGCACACACACATGCACTTGCACACATAAAAACACACACACACTCACAAACGCTTGCATAGATCAGCCATTTCAGTAGTATTTTCTGTATTCATAAGAAGAATTCATTTGAATGAACCACTGACTTGGTATTTATAATTTTGTGCATGAAAACCAACTAAACTTTTGACTAAAATGAACTTTACACAGAAACTGTCACCTAACTGAATGCTAACTGAATTGTCTCTGTGCCAGATTAAATGTCTTATTAGTTTTTGCTCCTTAGAATGATGTTAAAATACATGAAACATAGAATTATTCAATACTGTTGAGTTCAGCTCAGCCTGAAGTCTAAAGCTAATTATGTACCGTCTCTGTTTGTTATTATATATATATAAGTATTTTGTCAGGAGGTAAAGCCCTTATAAGGCATCAAATCTGTCTCTGACTGTATAAAGAATGTGCAATCTTGACCTTTAACCCAGGATTAAACTTAATACTAACCTTTAAGACGTAACAAGGCAGGATGACCGCAGTGTCCTTGCTGCAAATATATAAAACTCAAACTGGTTCCTACAGGCACACTGAATAAAACTCTCACACAAACACACACACGCACACACATACCACCAAAAAATAAGAATTACCCCCTCCGTCTTTTAATCCACAGCTCTCTGCAGTTTCGGCCAATCAGAGAGAAGCTGCGACCGCGGGAGCTCAGCCGATCTAAAAGCAGGAGTGAAGAAGATTAGGACCCCATTCCCTCCTTCTCTATGTGTCAATTTCTCTGTCCATCCCTTCATCTTTGCCTGCATCCATACCTCCCTCCGTCCTTGTATCCCCCTTCTCTTTGCCCTCTGACCACAGGAAACCTGCAACTCACTCACTCTTCTTTTTCGCCCGAGACTTTCTCATTTATTTCTCACTATGTGGTTGAGTTGGTTCCTTCACTCAGTCTTTCTTCCTGTCTCTTTCTTTTTCGCCTTGTTGTCTTTTCTTCTCTCTCTCTCTCGCTCTCGCTCTCTCCGTCTCAGGATATGACCGTAGTTGTTTGGACACATTAGCATAATCCTCCTCCTCTCTTTCTTTATGCATGCTCTCCTCGCCTCTCCTCCACCTCCTTCCTAAATATTTACTCCCTGCTCAGTAAATGAGGCGGACACACTTGTTCACACAGAAAGGGACATGATTAGAGGCTGATTGAGGGCAGGAAAAGAGACAGAAATAAGAGGAGGAACAAAGAGCTTGTTGGTCCAGGGCCTGGCTTCACCTTCTTTGTCAACTGTGTGAAAGCTTATTAAAAGGGCTTTAAATATGTTTTGATTGTAATCAAACACAGCAAAGGCCATTGATCAAGTCTTAAGAAGTGTGTTTTAATGTGTGAAACAAATTTACACAGTTTCATTCCTTCAATATATTATTATTATCATAAAAAAAGTCAAATGATTCCTTTTTAAGATTGAAAATCCAGCATATTTATCGGTTATTAAAGTAAAATTTACCCTCGAAAGGCTTAAAGTAATCAAAATGTAGAGGCCTCTTATTGTTCGGCATGTTGAAAGTGATATGTGTTTTTTTGTTTGTTTGTTTTTCACCCCCAACAACATCACGCCACCATCTCCCTCTCCCACCATCATCTGCCGTCAGCGTAATTTCAAAGAAGTAGGTCATGGAGACTCTGCACAGCAGCTCTGCTCCTTTGTGGCAGGACTTTGCTGATTTTATCAAGGCGGCAGTCGTTCGCCTCTCTGTGTTTAGACAAGTGACTGTACCAAGATGGACAATGTGACAGATCCTCACAGGAGAAGCCAAAACATCTGGATCACCCCTCAGAGACTGAAAGCACCACAAGTCATCAATACTACCCCCTCCATATTACAGTCCCTCCAGGAATTCGCGATGTTGCGATCGCAACTATTAACGCAAATTCAACCAATCTCCGTGAATTCTGCGCGACCTTGCAATTTTGTCCAATCACCACGACTTTTACGCAATTTTGGCCAGCCTCCCGTGAGTTCCACCAATCATAGCAGTCCCCAGCGCAAAGGTAATGCACGTACGTCACC
>JAPZDY010000001.1:23532476-23542512 GCA_029783645.1 Ctenochaetus hawaiiensis | reverse complement strand
ATGGTGATGAAACAGATGGCGACAGTTTAATGATTTGTAACAGGCTAAAGACAAGTGCTGCAGCTTGTGTGTGTGTGTGTGTGTGTGCGTGGTTACATAAACACAGGTTTTTTCCATAAAGGTGTGAAACAGATAGCTGCTCTCAAAGGCTCTAATTAGACTTGAAAAGATGATGTGACCTGAGCAAACAAAATCTCTTCACAGCAAATCTTGTTCATTATCATGTAAATTAATCAACACTTTGATAAACACACCTGCTGTCTCAGTCAGGTAACGGGCCGCGCTGCTAAATCGCAACAACGCTTGAACCTGACAGCAAACACAGAATGTACGGCTCACATCAGGACGGAGGTTCAGTCTTCAGCAGCCGTCAGCAGTGTGTTTCTGTGTTTCTGTTCTTCTGCACAGACACATTAAAACTACAGCAGCTGTTCTCCATCCTCCTGCTGCTGATTGTTCTTTTTGAAGCTGTTACTATGATACATCGCATTTTTTAATACTTGTAAAACCCTTTAATTGGGACAAACATCCCTGACCTAATGAGAAAATATCTTCATTTTGTCCAATAAATTTACTTTTTTATTTTCTAAGCAGGTTTCTCAAACACACAGTAAATTTTGCTCCTTATGTATGAATTAAGATGATACTGTTAATTAATGCTAAAATCCCTATTACCTTACATATTATTTCATTGAAAAAACAACTGCATACATAGCTATCCCATCCAAGCGTAGTTTATTAAAACAGCAATTATTCTTATGTGCATAGTTGTATTTTGATTTAAAACCAGTAGGTTTATTAAATAAGTGAATTTGTGTCCTTGAAGAGAAACTGATTTTTTTTTATGTGTTTCAGGTCACTTGAAGCATTTTTTAAATTTTGTTGATTTATTGCTAATTCTTATAATATGTGGTTTGGTGGAATAAACAGTGATCGATCAATCAATGATGAGCTGTCAATACCTTTTTTCAAATCTTGCTAATGAACTTTTACAAACAGGGCAACCAAATCTTCTTTTTGTTTTTTTTTTAAATATGCAAATGTTTCTAGAGGCTGTTTACTCGAAAATTAGACCGTTTTGGAAATGACTTTTGAGTTGTATTAGTGTGTAAAATCAGGTAATTACTGCAGGTTTGAAGGTGTTTATCAGGACTTTGTCTAATGCATTTGGTATTTTATTCAAAAGCTGAGTGGGATGCAGGTGGATCGCTCTCACAGGAAACTGCAGTGAGGTTAAACAGGTTAAATAAATATGAAAATAAAGCACATGATAGCAGGACGTTTAATAATCTGAGCCTGAGCTTATTCAGAATACAATAAATAGTGATGAGGGGGTATGAGGTCTGTACATACATTGACTCACAGACAGATCACTGTGGCGAGAGAATGGCCCACGTATGCAAATGCCGCCCCTGACATTTTTTTGTGCATATGTTCCCTTTAGTGAGAGCAGAGGGAAAAGAAACCAGATGGATGGAGAAAGAGGGTGGAAGCTGGGTTAAGCAACACGACGCGGGGCTGATGCATAAAATGAAAAGGCAACGTGAACCCCTGAACTAATCAGCTCAGGTCTGATGGAGGCAGTACGTGAACACACAGCATTAGCAGCCAGGTGGCAGCGACCGCACTGTTCTGTCTGTGATTAATAACCCGATAGCTCCCTTCGTGGAGGCTTTGTGGACGAGCAGCCGCTCAGGTGGGGCGACGTGATGTGAGCATCCCACTGTGATTATATATCCTGTGTCTGCAGATAAGAGACTGTTTAACCTTCTGCCAATCACGGCCACAAATGTTATTTGGTTTTCCTCTGAACATTAAATTGGGAGTAATTCTGCAGGTGCTGCGCTGAATCTCATATCTCAGTCCATAAAGCAGAAGCAACACGAAGGCAAACTTTTTGCTTCCATTTCACAGGAGATTAATTATCGTCGGCGAGTGGAGTGAGCTCGGTCTGTGACAAAAAATGTGATGTCTGAAGACAAAATACACTCTGTTTGAGTGTTAATATCACCGTGCTTTTTAAATCTTTCCCCTGCATTTAGAAATATTAGCTCACTTCTCCTCACACAGTGTTTTCAGCAGTGGCCCTGCAGCCCAGTGCTTAATGGTTTGTAGAGTTTGATCTCTTCTTTCTGCCAAGTGCATGCTGGGATTGGCTCTCTCCTCTCAACCCCCCCCCCTGTACTCATGAATAATTGTAGGCAGGCAAAGACATTAATGACCGTATATGAATGACTTACATCCCAAAGCCAGGCCTAATGAAGCCACACTGGTGGAGGTGGAACAGTTGGGTCTGGTTAAAATAAATGGGTGGCAGCGAAGCCTCACAGGAAGCAGGTCTGAGGCTCCAACCTGACGTGCTGAGATCTTTCTTTGGAAAATGGGTTTTTTTTCTCAAGCTGCTGCTGTTTCCTGCTAAAATCCAATCACATGCAGATATAAGTGAATTACCAAATGGTCCTTAAGCAGCTGTAGAACATTTATTTTAGTTTCCACCACACCTGAAGAACCTTGATCATTAGACGGAAGTCAAATCTAGAAGTAACGGGTTTTTTTGAGATGCAGGTTTTGACAGCAAAGCCAATTAGTTATGTCATTCTTTGTAATTTATTATTGTGCTCATGATGTTTGAGTGGATGTTGGAGCTGTGCACGAGTGGAGAGACCTGAAAAGCCAGAAAAGCAACAATTTTCCTCTTTAGTCATAAAACTGCTAACAGCAGCTCTGCATCTGGATCATCTGATAAAAAGCTGTTAGATTGAAGAGGTCAGTAGGCTTCTGTTTGCCGTTTTTGTGACAGTCAGTACACCAAACTGTGCACCATTAGTTCCTGGGTTAGAGTAAAACCCCCCAACAAGGACATTCTGGAAGAGCAGGCTTTGTATTTAAAGAATTAAATATAAAATCTGGCTCCTCAAGACAAACCTGATGAAGTTTTCTTGGGTTCCTGGATAGGTTCCTGTGATCAAAAAGGCTCCTCCTTACCAGCTAACTTTAATGTTAAACTCTCTGCAAAACCTCAGACGTGTTCGTCATGATGTTTTCAAAATGAGCCCCGAAGAGGATCATCAGCTTTGTGTTGCAACATTTTTCCTGAAGACAAACGAGCGGCACAAACCACCAAACACATAATTCATTCTGCCAACTTGATCGCTGACTCCCCCCCAAAGCTCGCTTACTCAGACAGACAGACAGACAGACAGCATATGTCCCAAAAGCCACCATGTGCCCTGTCGTCATGTTAATGGTGTTGGGTGTCGACCCCCTGCCGCTGCTCTCTGACAGGCCGAAGCCTCATCACATCATTACACACCATTACTGCTCTTAATGGAGTCGACGGCTCCACGGCGGAGGATCTCCTCACTCATTAAGTGATCTAACATGTGAATGACCTGAGCCGCAATTATCAAGTTACTCAGCTGTTCCTGTGTCTGCTTACCCCCCACCCCCGTAAGCATGTTGGAGAGGTTTGATGCAGCAATTTTTATCCATGCCTATATTATTTTTTTTAAGTACTCAGTCATGCTGCTCACTGCTGATGAGGTGAAAATCCACTGATGTTAAAATTAGTAATTAGATAGTTTGTTTTAGCATAAAAAATCCTACATGTAGAAGCCTTGCTGAGCCTGATATTGCTGAAACTGGCTTGTTGAGTAACCACTTTACTCTGAAATCTGATTGACAGGACACTTTTGTCTTTTTCTGTCGTCTGCTGTCTGAACAGGAGCAGCATATATGCACCGGTCAGTCACGCAGTCGGCTCGTCAGCGTCGGCACAGACCTGTAAGAGGCAGATTATCTGGCATTTTTCACACAGAGGGACGTATCAGCGCTGGATGACTGTGCTTCTTATTGCTTCAGCATCAGTGTGATAAGAATTACATAAAGCAATTAAACATCTTTGTATACCTAATTATTTAGATTAACCCGCGTCCCCTCTGCTAACATGGAGGGCAGGATTCAGAAGTGATGCTGCAGCCTGACAACACGGGGCAATTAAGACGTTTTTCAGTTACTTTCAGGAAGCTGTCGGTCGTGTAGCATATATAGGAAAAAATGTTTCTTGGTATAAATAAGACTGCCAAGTGAATGTAGTGTAATGTATCAAAAAGCTTTCCTGTAAGAAGGTGTGCAGCTTTTCAGAGGAGAGAAAACCTGTGCTGCCTGTTTGTTCGAAGTACAAAAATATGTACAAAAAATGACAAATTTCATATCTTACAATGTCATGGATGTTTTGCTCCAGCGTGTATTATGTGTGTTTGCATGCCGGCCAGGTGTGTATGTCACCCATTAGAATAGATACACACTGGTCTTTGGGGAATTCCTCGGCTCTGGCTGCAGGACGTTCATCACACGAAGGTCAAACCAAAACTCCGCCAGCTGCTCTTTATCGACACTCAGCCTTTCAATGCAGCCATCTGCCGGCTAGAAGCGAATGTTTAAAGCCGTGTGGGAGGAGATGGTGGAGATAAACAAGAGGCACGGCTTTGTGTTTCCTCACTTTCCCTTTACAACAGTCAAACACTAAACTAAGCACCTGCCATTACATGATTAACCTCCGTCTTCACGCCTGTCAGTCTGGATTTACTGTAAAAAACACAGGCTGAAAACTGAGGAGAGGTCCGTTCATTAATTAGCCCGCAGAGGTAAAAACAAGGAGGGCATGTGGGATTTTTTTATGCTCAGATTTCTCAGAGGGCAACCAGAAACTGTAGAGATGCATGAACATATGGAAATCATAATAATTCCAAGGTTATCAGTGTTACTCACACTTATATCACCTGTGCAGGCAAAATGCTACATGTTAAGTGTCATTTTTACCGCTCATGTGAACTAATTCTGACCTTAGATTCACTTCTCAGTCAGTTAAGTCATCATAAGCTGCAGAAGTCATACAAGATGTTAAGCTAATAGCAAAAGGTCATGTTCTTCTGGCTCTAGAATAAGCTTGCACTTGATTTTATGAATAAAAGTTGATGTTGCAAATAGATCTGGATACTCACAAGAACTCTGTAAATTTTCCAAAACTTTGCAACTCACAGATAACACTTTTTTTTAAGAAAAAGAAAAAAAAACGAGACAAATTCAAAAAATAAACGTGTTTGTTAGGTATCTATGCCTTGTTAGAAAGTGTTATTCATGGCACTTCAAACACCTTTACACACACACACACACACACACACACACAGGAATCCGCTTTGATCCCACAGGTGCTTCAAACCGAGAACATAACAGGCGATTCTGTCGACAAACAGCGGAAGCTGCGAGCTAACAAAGACCGTCAACTTCCCTTAGAACTAGCAAACAGCTGATGATTATCTCCACCTTCCTCCACTTCCTGCTTCTCCTGGACTCCATTAGAGGGTGAGGACTCGTGCTCCACAGTGCATTATGAATGATAACGGCGCTTCACACGCGGCTTTGATCACGTAAACCTTGAATATATCTATAAGCTCTTCACTCTCTGCTGCCGGCAGCCTGAACTGCTGCACCCGGGATAGACTGCAACTGCCATAGTTTACCTGCTTTGGGCGAGCGGTGCAGAGAGCTGAGCTCCTTTGTACTTTGAGCATCTGTTTTATAGCTGGAAGCGCTCAGATATTTTTGGGGGGAAGCACTAGATGAGGCTCCCACTGTTGCTATGAGACTGCCGAAAAAACCCCTTTGAAGAGTGTCACAGTTGAGTTCGAAGGTGAAACATCTTTAACTTTGTTCATTTGATGCTGTTAACACCGAACATCTTGAGTTTTTAGGAGTTGGAGAGTACGGCTGTATATGTGTGTAGCATCAACAGTGAGAGCAGGACGGCAATGCTGCAAAGAGAACGACGATACAAACACACCCAGATTCACTCTAGTTGCTGATAAAAGAGGGTTAGCCTTACATGGTTTAGCTTAGCAGTTATAGTGTTGATGCTTTCTAATCACAGGTACTGAGTTTTTGATGATTTATAGATCAAAAAACATGTAGACAACAATTCAAACTGGGCCAAATTTGGTTGGAATATTTTCTAGGTGACATGAAATTGTGATTTAACTGCATTCTCATTTGTACTTTCAGCTAATCTACATCGTTTGGCACCGAAAGCCAAGTGTGGCCAAGCTACACTTTGTCTTAGAGCTGCAGGATGTTTGTTTCAAAAGAACCCACAACTCCATAAGATCATTTAAAAATGTCCTGACTTCAAAATCAAATTACAGCGGAATTACAGAAGTATTTCAGGAGGCACGTTTGCCTGATTGACAGCTACAGTAGGCTGGTGCATCTTAAAATTTCCCTAATCAAAACCCCTAAAAAATCTATTCTGCAGCTTCAGTGAGTGCCAAGATGGCGGCAAAGTGTAAACTCAAACTTGAGTTTTGAAAAGGTCTCTTGAAAGATTGACAGGTTACATTACTTTTTTTTTCAGTCTTAGTTCTGAATAAGTGAGAATCACTTTAAACATCTGCAGTGTTTCTTACAGATTTAAGCGTTTTTGAAAGGGGGACTCTCTTTACTCAGTGCAATAACTCTCAACCAGATCGACTGGCTTGGCTCCTGTGTATGCATTCTTTTCTTTATAGACGTGATGTGTGCATCGCATCGTCCCTGCTTCCTTATAAAGTCACAGCTCATCTGGGTTGCACTGGAGCATTAAATTAGTGCTGGGAGAGTTACAACGAAAGGTTGTTGGCGGGTTTAATTGTCAGCGGTTAAATATGGCGCCAATGTAAGGCGGCCCGGCAGAACAGTCAGATCATAAACCACTCTGAGCTGACACGCTTTGTGGGGGCCGTGCTGAAGAAAATCACTCCTCCAAGGGAAAAAAAAAAATCCTTGATACGTACTGTGAAGGCTAAAATCAATCCCTGAACAAAAGCTGAATTTCAGGATAAATTTAAAGTCTTGGCATACAAACTCATCATTCTCACACAAAAAAAGGGAGAGCTGAGCTGAAATATCTACTCATTCATCACTTGATATACTGTATATTTAGGCAGAACAGGATGATTTGTAATGCACGCTGCTGATCCGTAGTTTTTATCAGCCTGTACATCCACTCGGCGCTGCGCCGGATCCTCATCTCGTCCTACTAAACCCTGTCAGCTCAGTAACTTTGAGTAAGATAATAATTTAGCTCAATGACACTTAGTCATCTGAGTTTTTGTCTTATTCACTTGTCTGAGTGTGTGTGTGTGTGTCTGAAGGGCCAAGGACACTGTCTGAGCTAAGTGGAGATGACTGATGTCCTCGCAGTCATAATTGTGTCATTACCACCCTGTGGAACATGATCATTAGTCCCTGCAGTCTCTGCTGTAATTACTGGATAGGGGGAAGACTGAGGGAAGGACTGAGGAGGAGCGTCTGTCCGTCTCCAGGCTCAACTGAAGCCATATTTTCACCCTCTTGCAAAAAACACACTGAAATGAACCTTAAGTGATCTTTTTTTTTGGTCCCTTCAGGATGATAACTCTGTTTGAATTCAGGAGATGACTCCTTGGAAGCTCATTTTTGAAAGCTGAACATGGACTGACGAGGCCTGACCCCCCCCCTCAGGACGTCCTTAAAGTCTTATTCTGAATTTAGAGGACACACTTTAAGTAAACCTCGCTGTTGTCAGTGTCCCACAATCCACTGCACCCCTGTCACATGTTTAATAGTACTTTCAGGCATTTTCTGAACTCAAAAAGTCATGAAATATATCAGACAAGTGGTTAATTTTTAAATTAACGTGAGGGCCTTTTTCAATGATGCAAATCCCCACCACCAATGAAATCCCACAATTTATCCACTCAGGTATCTTTAAATGTAAGGTTAAATTATCTTATTTTGAAAGGTCAGAGCAAAGTCAGTCCACTTTTAGCTGCGTCCATCAAAACAGAAAAAAACTGGGACAAAGACTGTTAAAGCGATGTGAGTGTTACAGCACTGAAAACCAGCATGCATGTGGAAAGTGAGTGGGGACTCGATCTCTGCATGCATGTCTGCCACAAAACTATCAAAAAAGAAGTTGTCAGCACTTGCAAATTAGTGTTTAACACTTTTAATCAGGCACGGCCGCATGAGAAAACAGATACTAGATAGAGCTGCTCAGATATTTGTGGAAGCAGCCTCTAATCGACAGAAAGCAGGAACTCGCTGTTAGTTAAACATAACTCAAAATCCCCAAAACTAGTAAGAAAAATAGCAATAAAGAATATAAAAAAAGTCATATCTGTCATATTAGTTCTTGCAACAACCAGATATGACTTAATCAGTTTACACATTAACAGCAGAATATGCATGAATGTGCAGATGTAAACTCATTGTGTGCAGAACCTTTGCAGAAAAATGCAAATACATGTGCAACAAGTAACATTAAAGCAGCATAAACAAAAAATCAAAATTTTGTCAGAGAATAAGAGTGAGGCAAAAGTAACATGCAAGACCCTGAAAGGTGAGAAATGGATTTGCCGACTGACGCAGTCAGAAACATGCATGTGTACACACATTATGTGTAGAACCTGCACAAACCTCAGCTTTATGTATTTGTCTGAACAAAAAAAACATGTAAATACTTCATTTTTCAGTCAAAGTTTTATTGAAATCCATCTCCTCCAAATAAATTAAAAACAGACTGCGGTGGTGATATGATCTTTGCCGTAATTAGCAGATACTTCTTCTCGATAGCAAGGCACAATATACGAGGTGGAGGATGTTAAATGAATTCACTGTGCGATTGAGAAAGAAAAATAATTGAAAATCAATTTGGTAATCTCATTACATATCACAATCCAGTTTATATGAGAACAGGGAATAGCAAATTGTCTTTAACACTTGGGGCATAACACCAATCCACGCTAATGAGATAAACACGCCTTTAGGATATCTGCATTAACTCCGATTAGGCTACTTGGAGCGAACATGGATGCATTGAAACTGATTTCCAACAGACATTTTTAACACTTTAGCCCAAAGACTATGCAGAGCAGGAAGCCAGGAAGCCTTCTGGCTGGAGGATTACCACCCCAATCCCCTACAGCTCAAAAAAAACAGTCCGAAAATTGAATGGGAATAAGCAGGGATAAATAACCATATGAGGAATGGGAGGCGAGGGAGTGGCGGCGGCGTGCCAAGGACGGCGTTGGCTGTGTTGGAACACATACAGTCAGTGTAGTGCAGATGGTAGAGATGGATGCCACCCAGAAGAGGAGTTTGAGAAGTGGGACAGGAAGAGGGAGAGAAAAAGGAACTCAGAGGAGCAGCAGTACACACATAAAACACACACACTCAGTGAAATGACTGTAATTCATTACAGGTCTTTTCGCTGACCTTTTACCAGAGTGGCTCACCCACTGCGACTCCAGCAGACCTCTGCCAGTGTCACACAATAGGCAGAGTCAATCCACCGGGCTGCTCACAGAGAAGCTGAGCTCAAGCGCTCAAACTTTCAGCACCACGGACAGAGCCTGGCCACCGGTTCGCCTCGTTCTTTCCAAGACTTTCCTCTCTTTCATTGTTTAAGTCTCTGCAGTGAAAAGAGACTTTTTATAGTTATTTTTACCCCCTGTCCATCTGTCTGCTTGTTTGTGAGCAGGCGAGACGCTTTCTTCAACCTTTTATTTAAGGATACAATCACTTTATTTCAGCTGGGATCTGTTTTTTGTAGCCTTAGCCATTTTTTTTTTTTTTTGTCAGTTGGGATAACACTGTGCTCACCAGTTTAATTGCCGAACTGGGGCATCGCTGCATCAGTGGGGTAGATTTAATTGAAGAGTTGGCCTGTAAACTGTGATTGATGTTGAAACCAAACAGTTTGCCTTTTTCTCGTCCAAATAAGCTTGGCTAAGGTGGGGCTTTGTTTAAAACCCCAATTATTGTCTGACTGTTTGTGTTTCTTACCCAGTTCCAATCATTTTCGGTGATGCTGCCGATCACTTCTTCAGGAGACACTCTGAGACAGAAGACATGAGGGCTTTTACCACTTTTTTTTTACCTACAGGTACCATAATTTCCGGACTATAAGCCGCTACTTTTTTCACACGCTTTGAACCCTGCGGCTTAAACAGTGATGCGG
>JAPZDY010000001.1:23507694-23522074 GCA_029783645.1 Ctenochaetus hawaiiensis | reverse complement strand
AAGCTGCCGCGAATTCAGGCATTTTAGGCCGCAACAATCATGAAAAACGCCCGCGAAATCCTGGAGGGACTGATTATCCCGCAACTCTTCCCATCAATTACAAGGCCAACACTCTCTTATTCAGAGCTTTGCTGGGAATGGGTTTGACCCGACGTATTTCAGCATTAAAAGACATTTTTTTAGGTGGCGATTAACGAGCTGTCAGCCAACAACCCTGACAGTGTTGATGTCTCTGCCCTTGGAGCCGAGAGAGAATTCAACAGATCTCCTGGGACTCTATAGGAATATCACTAGCAGCATAAACAAGAGCTGATGAGGATAATGAACCTATGTTGAGCTCATTAGCACAAATATGAAGGAGAGCCTGTTAATGGCAATTGGTGATAAAACAGAGGAGTCGCATCATTCAGAGTATTTCTGTCTCAAAAGATTCATCTAATCATTCACTTAACATCTTTGATCCTGAAGTTTTGTGCAGCGTCGAGAACTCACGACCTCCATCACAAACAGATGCATACAAACAAAGATGTGCAGGAAGCTGAGCAAGGACGGAGAATAGGGACTGTTATTTTTTCATTAATTATAAATTTAAATATCTGTGATTTTTTTTAAGTCCAGAAAATTATTGCGGGGAATAAAATGATTAGAAGAAAAAGACCAATTCAACCTTTGACAACAGTCTGAGCTTGAATTTTTTAATTTGATATCTCAGTCAATATCTTATTCAAATAAAATATCAAGCATTCGGTTTCAAGAGAGTGAAAGAGAGAAATTATGGCACCACAAACAAAGCAGAACGCTCGAGCCGGGTGCTGTTTGAATCCCCTGCTCCCTCCTCAAACAAGTGAATTATCTCGTCTTCAATCTTTCGGCTGCACGTTAAAATATTTATGAGGATATAATGGTGACATTTAATGGCAGCTTTCAGACACAATCCTCTGTTTATAAAAACGTGAAATTAATTTGCTTGGTAAAAACATCTGCAGGGATCTCGGTGACATCCCATCAGACCGCTGGGCTTTGTTTGAGATGTTTATGACACGAGTGAAACAAGCTAAAAAACAGATTAACTCCGGTCTGTTGTGTGACACATGCTTTCCTCAGCAAATTGAAGCTGAGGTGAGTGTGGAGCCATGTCGAATATCACCATACTGTACGGCAGGATCTCTGCTAATCCGTTTACAATAAGTCTGAGCTGCCTTTAGGGAACAACCCCCCGAACACAACGCATAATGCTGCCATGGCCAATAGAGTCGTAGCTCTGTGATTTACATAGTTGATCTAACAATCAGAATTTCCCAGGCCCGGCTCGGCTCGTACGGTGTGGGGACTGTCGTGGATCGGAGTGGAGCTCTGGGTAAACCTCTTTACCATGCAGATCAAACAGAGGCAGACAGACTGAAGAAGAGCTTGTGGGGCCACTGAGCTTTTTCAGCGTGTTGAGTGAATTTTTAGTTTGCATGGCTCCGACCCAAAGACAACTGCACCGAGTGTCGAGCAAATCCTTCAAATCCGCCCACTGCCGCTCCCAAGCCTCTTAATCAAAAAAAAGGCCATTAGCTCCATCACAAATACTCCAGGCCTCCAACACCCAAAGACGGGGGGATTTCACTCCGCCAAGTCCAACAGTCAGCACAGTGGAAGCTGAGAACACTGAGTGATGACTCAGAGTTTATGACTCAAAACTCCGACCACTGCAAACAAGAGGTACTCGAGCTCAGGATTAAAGCAGTGCTTTAAAGAGTGAGCACAGTTTCTGGATGGTAAAGATGAACTCTCGACTCTGCAGCCGTATAGAACTGCAGCTTTTCTGCTGCAAGCTGCTGCAAGCTTAAATCTTTCCAAAAGTTTGTTTTGTGCAAAAAAAAAAAGGGAGCAAGAATCTGAAAGCAGTCGTGCTTGTACTGGATGCAAAGCTGCATTGTCTTAAAAAGCAATGTGTGAGTTAACAAACTGAAGTTAGTGCTTCGCAGGCAGCACATCGCTCTGTTTTGTCTGTCTGTTGTGTTTTGTTTTTCATATTTTGGATGCAGCAAAGTCAACTTGAAGTCCTGCTTCAAAACTTCTTAATTCAGAGTCATCACTGTGGACATTAAGTGTTTTCTTATGTGTTGGAATACAAAAAGTACTCCAACTCACTACCAGTGTGAGTATGTGGGCAGAGTTCATGATTGCTTATTGTTAGTTTTCCAACAGCACAGCTCCTGAGTCTTAAGTACATTTTATATAATTTATTTAGCAGAAACTTGTGCCCAAAGCAAATCAAAATGAATTCATTAAGCTTTTATAGCAACAACAGCTAAATTCTGCTTAATTGCATCAGACAAAAGCTCACAGTTGCATTATAATTTTGAAATGCTTAAACTCTAAACTGTCTATATTTTTATCCTTTACCATAAAAAATCATTGCAGGAAGAAAGAAACTCTAGCAACATTCAGAGTTTTTTGGGTCCATTACTGAATCTGATTCTCACTCTTTAACCCTTTAAAACATCGAGCTGTGGCCAAATTTTCACATAAATGACTATTAAACATCTCAGTGTTTCACACATCATCGTTTTTCAGACTCCTGCTCACTTTCTCAAAACAAAGCTTGTTCCAATCACAGCCTTTAACACACACACATCACACACTCGTCGGGTTAACAGCACTTCATTACACAAGTCTCACTCTGTGGCCACCAGCCTACATAAAAATAAAGATCCTCCTAAAAGGTAACAATGAGAGTAATGCTGACAAACCGCCTCACACACAGCTTCCAACACCCCGAGCTGAGAGGTATTATGAGTCAGTCGCATGAGACGCGGCTCAGGTTGAGCTGCGTAAATCACAGTCCTACCTTCGCAGTAGGTGGAATCCCCGTGGATGGACGCGTAGCCGCTCTTGCATTCGCACTCTGCTTTCGTATTCCGGTTTTTACACTCGGAGTTTTCTCCACAAATGAGTCCCTCTGCGCAGAAGTCATAACCTGAGAGAAAAGGACAAAGGAAGCCTCAATTTACTTTGGTCTTAAAAATTTGCCCACTCAAGGCAATGGAAAGTTGTGTACACACACACACACACACACACACACACACATATATATGACTGTACGTGGAAATAAAAACAGACAAATGCACAAACGAGCAACCTTGTTTTTGTTGCCCACAACACTGTGGATGACAGAAGGCCTGATGTAAAAAGTTTACGGCTGCAGTAAATTTGGTGCAGTGATAAAAGTTTTGGCCACATGGAAACGTAAACACACACACACACACACACACACACACACACACACACACACGCACAAACAACACAACAACACACACAAAGCATTCTGCTCATGAAGGAAGATCTTCAGCCGTGACTCCATCCAGTCCAAGAGTCGCCGCTGTGGTTCTCCAGCAGGACAGTGTGTTGTTTGCTTTCCAGGTGTTTGGTTTTGTTGTGGCGGTTTTTGTGCTTTTAAAAAAAGGAACTATTGCTACTTCAGCCAGGAAGAAACAAAACAAAACAAACAAAAGGTGAAAAATTAATGAAACCCTGACAGATTAAATGTCCACTTAGCCAGCTACGTATTTCACACAGGATGTTCATCCTCATGCTTTACAGAACAGTTTATTTACCTTAACATCAGACCAAATTATCAACTCGTTAGTCTCCGTTTCTCTTTTTTTCTCTGTCATCTGAACAGGAAGTGGACAGATATAAAGGTGTGTAACCAGGTAAACAGCATTGAAATAGACCACATGATGCTGACTCTTTGTCGTTTGTCTAATGATGACTCAGCATGTTTATAGACAGCAACTAAAGGATGATAAAACTTCAACACAGATGTTTCGGATTAAAGCACAACAAAATGTTGAAGAACAATCATTCCTTCATAAATAAAACTCTAAATAGATGAACTAAGCTTTATGAGGATGATATAGTGTGACAGGACAAGCAGATTAGTTAGTTTTGCTGTGGGGAAACTACAGAGTGTGAAACTCGATCAGATGGATCAACAGTGGAGAAACAGATGAAGTTGCAGCAGTGGTTTGAGGAGTTTTGGGCTATTTTTATGCTCTTGCACTGTTTTTTATTGACTCTGGGCTCCATCCCCCCTTTTTCATTATATAAGCTTTTGTGTTTAAACCAGTTCAGGATTCCTAGAATTTAAAAAGCTAACCAGCCTTCATTTACACCTGTTTAAAGTAGAACTGTTGTCATCAAGGATGTATCATCAGTGACGGGTATTTACAATGCAAAAAGGAAGTTAATAATAATCACAATATGGCAGATCTCATTGATAACCTGCAGGGTTTGTTATGTCATTACAAGCTGTTTTTATCTAAAAGTCTAATGATGATGACAAGACATTGTAGAAACAGACACAGACTGTTTTTTAAATGATAAACTGGCCTTCCATCTTCTTTCTTTCCAACCTGTTGAATATAATAAACCTACGTTATGTTTTTGGTTAAAGCTGAGAATGAATTTTTCAAATTTATTTTGGATAAAAATGCTCCAAACGCTGCAAATTAGATGTGCAAGCTGGAACATGTTGTTAGAAAAGAGGGTAACATTTAGGTCCCTTGTAATTTATGAATCCAGGCGGAGTACAGCTGTCCTTCTCCCAAAAAAAAGCAATCTATGAAATTTCAAAGACATCTTCCAAGGTCGCAGCGGGCGAGGGGTTTTTGCTTTATTGGAAGTCAGCGTTCAGCAGATTGCCTTATTGGCTTCCCACCTGTGAACGTGACCGATTGTGTCCGTTGGCACAGATTTTTTTTTTTTTCCTGCCACTGGGATTAAAACTCTGGCTTGTTTGTGTCGGTGGACGGGAGCTTCACCTCCCGCACCACCGGCGCACCACAATGAGCAATCATTTGTTCAGCGTGAACCCGAAACCAGACGGAGATCCCCGCACGTGAACGGCAATGTGACACGACATGTAGCGGGAGTCTGCCTCACTGATAAGGCAGCAGAGAGAGAACAGATAGAGTGATGATAGTCTCCTGCTCGGTAAGTATGAGCTGATGTAACCCATCATGTCCTGTAATGAAAGACAGACTTGCTGCACATAAAAGGCCTGAGAGGCAGGGAGCCTTGGGAGCCATTACTGAGGAAAGAGCTCTGCTTTGCTTTATTCTTCCACTCAGCTCCTCCACAAACGACGGCAGCACCCATGTGAAAGTACCGACAAACACATGCGAGTGTGTCCCTGAGTGTGTGTGTGTGTGTGTGTGCTTATTACAGAGCACAGATCTGTTGCGACCATTAACACAGCTGAAAGGGGAAATCACATTTCAGTTGTGTTCGAGCTGCTGGATTTTTGATTTGTGATACACACACACACATGTTTCCTCAGATGGACGTATCCTTTTTTTTTTTTTTAAATCATTATTACAGTAAAGTGTGAACTCGCTGTGGCATTTCTGCTATCACCCATTTATCCGAACCAGTGTGGCTTTGAGGGCACAAATACGTTTCAGAGTAGAGTGTCACACGGTGCAGAAGAAGTCTGGAGAAGGTTTTTTTGGGGAAAAAAAAAATGACCAGCTCTGAGTTTTTGGTGACTGCTGGTGTGAGTTTGTGTTTGAGAGAGAAAAAGGACAAACAGAAAGATGAGTGAAGGGAAAAGGAGCTGTGACTCTGATCTTTAATTGTGAGCTCTTACTGTATAATCCCACTTCCTGCCTGCACTTCTCTTCTATTTGTCTTCCATCCCTCTAAAGTCTTTACCTCCCTTCTCCTCCCCTCTTCTTTATCTCTGTTCTTTACATTTTCTTGCTCCTTCTTGTCATCCTGCTCCTTTCTTTTACTTTTTTCTCATGTAAATGTACATTTAAAGACTTTTTCTTATCCTCTCTTTCAATTTTCAATTTCCTCTAATGTGCCTCACACTGTTTTTCCTCTCTCTTTCCTCTTTGTTCTCCACTTTCTTTTCTTTTCTTTTCAACATGGCGGCTCTAACACTTAATGCATCCTCTCCTTTCCTCTCCTCTGATTCTCGTCTTCTCCTTTACACTTTTAACCTGTTCTCTTTCCTTTTCTTCGTCTTTTCCTTCCCATCTCTGCTACCTTCTTCTCCTCCTGCTCTCCTCTGAGGACGGTGGGTTCGAGGCTCGCTGCTTATCTCGCCTCAGACTCGCACTGTATTCCACTGTAGAGCGCAAATGTCTCCATTTAGAAACCTGAATCCTTCGGTTTGTTTATTCAATGTATTTACTGAATTACCACTGGCTATTTACCCCGTAGTGCCTCTCTGCCAAAGCAGCAGGGTTCGGGCAAATTGGCATAGCAGGTGCTTTACGGCAGACAGACCAATCTGCTCTGATAGGTATTTGCAGCCAAAAAAGCATTTATACCAGGTGGAAAGGGAGAGAAACGGAGTTATTACAGAGATGTGGCCCTGAATCAGCATTCCACAAGCTGGCTGTGTTTACTTCCTTCAGCGGCAGGGGATTGGTGCGTGCAAAGTCCAAAGGAAGTGATTCATGCAACTGAGTAGAGTGCTGTAAGAAGGGAGGAAGACATACCTCTGCAAACGTTGCAGCATCTGCCGTCTGGTAGTATCTGTTCACCGATGGTGCAGTTGAGCTCCGGACAAGTTTCCGTGACTTTCACCATGAGGCCGTTCTGAAAGGACAAGCAGAGAAAGGCCAAACATTGCAGCATCAGCGCTGGAGGGCAGCTGTGTGGAGGTCTGTGCATTAAAAAACCCACCACTTTTTCTGTCATATTCTGTAACTTCCACACTTTCACCATTTAGAGCGTCCTGACCGGCTGCGCCGCGACCTAAAAAATGGCAGTTGCACCACCCCTCAACCTTAACGCTTCACCAGGGGGTGGTGAGAAGAACGGCTCAGTGCCACCATCCGTGGAGGACCTCGACGCCCAGCGGTGCAGAATCATCAAAGATTTCTGCCACAGACTGTTCAGCCTGCTGCCGTTCAGCAGGCGGTTCAGCACCATCCCGTCCCACACCACCAAGCCCAGGGACAGCTTCATCCTGCTGCACGTCTATGACTATACTTGTACCATTTGGGCTCTCAAGCTCAGCGGTATGACACTTTATTCTCACCTTAATGAAATAAAGGTCACTTTACGTCACACAACAAATCCTCACGGTTGCTGCGTCTTTACATCTCCGTTAACGTGTGTGTAATTATATATAATTTGACGATCACACAGGTCAGAACGGCTCTGCTTTTCAACAAACCACACTGAGAGTTAAAAGGATGTTTTCAGATATTAAAAACAGGGTATTTTAAGATACTCCTGACTGAATGAGGCTGCCATGACAACAGAGAGGCTGGGATGTAAAGGCTTTACATGTGGCTCACATTCACAACACGGCGCATGAATACAGATAGCAGATAACGTGCAGATACAAGCCACTGAAAAAGGGAAACAAGGGTGGATAGGACTTGGTGTCATCTTCCCCTGGGCCTTCAAAACAAACAGCAGAGAGAAGCAGCATCAGCAGCAGCAGCCTGGCTGGTGTGTCTGAGCTCTGGTCGTCTCTGCGATGCCTCTCAAGGTCTGAAATATCGACTCAAATCCCTGAGTTTTCTCCCTCACAGCTTCATCAATGTTGAGCTTTTCTAAGAACCTTATTACCTCTTTCTCTGTGTCTCCTTTTAATATTTAAATGGGTTTGTCATTTACCACTCAAATCAGTTTCTAATTAACTCACAACACTTGATATTTTCATCATAAATTAATATTTCTTTCAGTTAATTACTTCAGGCTGCAGTGTATAGATTTGAAAACATTTAGGGTAGCTGAAAAGATAAAAGATTCAATCTAATGTAGAAGTTGTGGCATATTGTGTTGAAACAAAACTTGTTACCTAATTCAAAACACCACTGAACATCTCAAGCTTCATTTTCAATAGGAAATCCCACACAGTCGACTCTCTTTAGTGCTGTTACTAGTTTATAAGAGCCACATGGATATTTTATTTTACCCAGGAGTCGGTGCAGATGCCAAAAGTTAAATGAAATATTGGACTGATGTTGCTCTGTATTTGCTTAATGTGCATTTTGCCAAAGTGGCTTCTTAAGATGGTAACATGTTGGCTTTAATTTGGTTTATAAAATGTGAAAAATAACATGCAAAAAAAGGCCTTGGCACAGCTCAAGGTGATGCATTCAAATCCCTCTGTTTAAATGAGTCCAAAACCAAAAAAAAAAAAAAAAATCAATTTACAATAAAAAAGTTAATCCTTATGTCTGAAGAGCTCATTATTGGCAGTTTTTCCCCTAATTATTTTGTTTTTTTTTCTAAGAATAGACTGAGAATGGAGCCATAAAAATAAACCAAGCGGTGAGTTTCCTCATCATCTCAGATTCCTCGCAGCCTTTCAGTCAGTCTGAGTGTCTGACAGGCAGCAGCGTCTCTGTAGTACGACTTAAAACACAGTTCCAAGCAACTGTAACTTCACTTTACTCACCAGGTGGGTTTGAAGCGTTTTTAGCTTGACATTACTCTTCACGCTACACCAGCTATCTCTACTATCATCTTGATGGGATGCTGTTCCACATCTGGATGGTTTTATTGTGAGAGGAAAAAAACCCAGCGAGTCTCCAGTCTTTTTTCAGGCAGGCGGCAATTTGCTCAGCAGCCAGCCAGCCGACTTAATTGCTTATACTTGATGAAAAAAAAGCCAGTTAATGCGGGATGAGGCATTAATGCCACTGAAGAGCCTCAAAAGCCATACTGATCATAAATGAAAACAGTTTTTTCCTTCAACCCAGGTCTATTTTCATCTCATTCCTCCCAGTTGTGTCTGTTTTCTTGAACTGAATTGTCGTTTTTGAAATGTGTGAATTCAGTGACTCTACCGGACTCATATGCATCCTGGAGTCCATGCAGGTTTGATAAGATTATGTTAAAAAAATATCAAAAATTATGCAAAACTTTAGCTATGATGTGCTTTTCATGAAAACAGTATTGTTATGCAAAATTTACAGCACAGAGTCTGAGTCAAACATTTAAAGTTTCCTTCCAGACGCATTTTTAAAAATACCTTAAAAGATAACACTTATCTATTCAGGTACTTTACCGTTGTGGACCTTGAAGGTAACACATATCATTTTAACCGTGGATCTTGAAGGTAACATTAATAATCCGTTTCCCTTGATGCCTCATCCATAAATAGCCAGAGACTTTTCTTTTAAATTTGACATTTAGAAACCACACAAAAACACATAAACATTCCAGTTGCCATACAAAGACACACATGTGAAACACACAGCTGAGCCACAGATAAAAAGATCGTATTAGAGACTCCCGACAGCTTCAAGAAACAACGTCTCCGGATCCCCTTTAATGCAAAATTTGTCCACAAATAGGTCTTTAGCAGTGTTTACGTTCAGGAGTAAAAGCTCGGCTGTAATTGCCTTGAACAAAAACTACAAACAATATAATGACGTTTCAATGTGTCTGAGGGCTAATAATGACTCCAGGAATCCACTGGGTGGCTCTTTGTAGGCAATTACACGCATAAAACGCTAATTTTCTCCTTAAAAATGTGTCTTTAAAGATGAATGGTTTTTCAGTGGGGGGAAGCTCACCTCTGTTTTATGCTGAACTGGAAATAATGACTTTAATTATAATCCACGCAGTGATGAAGCTCCAATTCAAATCAGGCCTTTGTGTTGTTGTGTACATACGTTATTCTAATTACCTGGCTATCTCTCCATTGGAAAGAAGGGGGAAAAAAAAGGGAGATTGAACAGATTGGAGAAGGGGAGGGGGAAACTAATAAAGCCTGCTCGCTAATTGAATAACACACCCAGCAGTCGGCCACACACAAGCACTGCACATTTATGCTGAAGGAGAGGAGCTGCATGGTGATCTTATTGAAGAGACGGAGCTAAAAGAAGAGGAGAGAGTTTCATAAGAACAGAAGAAGTGTTACCTTGCATTCCTTGCAGCTCCGGGATAAAAAGCGCTGGCCTTCAGAGAAGGTCTGGCTCATGTAGGTGCATTTCGCTGCGGGCAGAGAAACAGAACATTTGCTACCTCAATAACATCCTGCCTGCTACAGTACAAACTATAAAGTGCCAAAAATAGAATAAATCCTCAGCTAATAGCAGCTCCTGTGGTGCTTTTAACAATACTGAAAAAATGCTGCTGGGGTGGGAAAAATAAAATAAAATAAAAAGAAGTTTCCAGTCTGAAGTTCTTGCATAATCAATTCTGTTGGAAACAAAGTTGTCCTTGGCTACTGTGCATAAGCGGAGAAGAAGTGTAACAGCACATTAAGAATACAACAGAGGAGACCCCTTCTGCATATTCCTCTGGCGCGAGCAGAAATAGAAAGTGAAACATATGATATGAAGTCCTGCTTCGCTCCTCTCCAGGGTGCAGGACTGTGGAGCGCTCAGCCTCAGCTCTGGAGCTCGGCTCCCCCCTCGTTCGTTCGTCTGTGCCAGACCTCTGATGTTCGCAGGGGAGGAAGAGGGAGGAAGACAGAGTGAGCGGAGGGATGGAGGGAGGCTGGAATTATTCAAAGATGAACTATACTTTAGGGATTTAGTGTTTTTTTTACAGTAACAGCAAGAAAGACACAGTTGTCCGTGGATCTGTGAGCAGTTTCCAGACCCCTCGTGTGCTTTAGACTAGAAATAGTGCTTCCATTTCAGCTCCCATGAAAGTCAGGTGACTGTGATGTTTGCTTTTGATCTCTTTTTTTTTCATCAGCCAGCAGGACATCAGCCACAAATAGCCTCCTTTGTTTGTATCTGCAGCGCATCTGATTGATGTTGTGTTATAAAGCGTGAAATTTTAAACAAAAAAAATGCTCAACATTTATTCAGAACTGTCAAAAGTGACAGCACTGATTAACGTATGAATGTTTATGTTTTCTAAACAAATAACTTCTGCGTTTGTGAATGTTGTTCGTCACCTCTAACGAGCAAAGAACAGGAAGTAGCTGTTAATCTGCTGCAAAAGGCTTGAGGTTCGGTTTCAGCCAGCATGTCCACTTCATGGGGCAGAAAGAGGAAAACAACAGGAAACTGTGTCAGCAGGCTCACGTACACAAGATGGAAGATATTCTGAGTGGAAAAGTTGATATAATACGTATAAAACTTACAAATTCAGTGTATCCATGGTGTGTAAGAGCAGTGCTGGTGTTTCAGTCTTGCATCTGGCCTGCAGCTCCTGCTCACTCTCTATTATTACTTCACCATCCGTTTAAAATGGATATCAACAATCAATACTTTCTTAATGCGAGGTCAGTCTTCTCTGGACTGTCTAGACGTTGTCCTTGGCACTTTGCAAACCGTATCCTTCCAATCGGACTTGCCCATAGGGAGAACATCGCAGATCAATTCAACAGGAAAGTAATGCGTCCCGCCTCCTTTATCAATGAAGTTCGGGACTGAATGTGTGTGTGACGCCCCGCGCTGTTGTGTCAATAATGACCGTCCTCTCCGAAAAGCCACAGCATCAGACATTTATTAAAGTGATATTCTGCATGGGAATGTACAAACTACTGAACAAACTGTTTCTTTCTTTCTTTTTACTGATTTATATCATCAGCTATTTATAGAACTTGGTAGAAAACAAATGAGCAGGCGTGTAAAGAGTTAACTGTCCCTGAGAATATTTGTGAGATGTCAAAGGTCTTTTTGAAGAACAGAAAGGAGTTTAACAGGTTGTGAAGTGGAAACTTACGTCTGCATTTCTTGCAGCAAGTCCCGTCAACGTGAACAGGCAGCGAGTCCTCTGAGCAGTTTGCCGGAGGACAGAAAATCCTGCGACACTCCACGACGCCGTTCTGCAAGAAAACCAGTGTTTATTAGCTAATTCATTTTGTTAAAATATGCAAATGTCAGAGCACAAATCAATCAGTCAGGTCATACATCTTTTCCCTGTGCCACTGCCGAAACATCCACCCTGAACACACGTTTCTCTTTCTTCTGTCTCACTTTACTTTTACCAGGCATTCAAGGAATTTTACATCTTTATCTGAAAAAAAAGCCTTTTCCTCAACAGCTGTCATATAAACACATGCAGTGTGATATACACTTTCAGCCTGAATGGCAAACACCCCATGTGCTTCGGCTCAAAACTGTTCTGAATCCAATCTTTGAGAATGCAATCTGAGACTGAAAGCTATCATATTTACTCATTTAAAAAAAAAAAAAAGGTAATGCCGTCCAGTCAGATAACAGACTCATCATCACTGAGAGCTGCATGATGGCGGGTCACTGAAACTGAGAAGTCTGCTCATAGCAGGTATTTATTCAGGCCCTGAAAGACTGCCTTCAATTTCTGAGGCTGATATCTCTCTCTGCGAGCGCCTCTTCATTTCATGAGTCATCGGAAATGGTTTCCCCCCAGGACGCCGCGGTTATCAGTTAATGGCATGTCCACGGGAGGAAATCAGACCGACTAAACTCCGCCCTGCGCTTGATGTGCAATGATGCAGCAAGTATAATTCCCCCGAGGCCCTGGATGGCCTGATTCAACAAATTTCAAAGTCTGGCTCCAATATATGAGTGCAGGCAGGGGAGGTCTTATTAGGGGGGCACTTAGTTTGGGGGTGGGCATGAGGCAGGGAGAGACGCTGCAGGGGCTGGGAAAACCGAGGTCTGATGGGAAGGCGAGTTAAAGAAGCTCGGCGCTGAGATGAGAGAAAATAAGAGATTCAGAGACTTCAGTGCTCCGACCTAACGTACAATCAGTCTGTGAGCTGGAAGTGTTGGAGAGTTTTTATAAATCATGCCATCTGCCTTTTCGGTTTAAGAAACTTTTCTTTGGCTTCTCCGGTTTTAACTTTGATTTTTATCTGATTACTGATCTCTTATGGAGAAGTGGTGACACAATTTTTGATTCTGAATTGAATTTGATCAAAATTAAATTTCAATTTCCACACACTTGGGCACTTGTGGTGAAAAAGAGAAAGAAAAAAGACAACACAGGCGAGCAGGTGAGCTAACCAACAGCCTGCTGCTGCATTTTGTAACTTCACACGCTGGCCACTGTCAAAACTGGAGACGATGAGAAGCAGAAATGGAAAATCCACCCTCTTTTTTCCAGTCACAATTTATAAAAAGCTCCTCTGAAATTTAATGAATCTTGTTTTCATTTTTGTGCTTAACACTTTGTTTAACCTGTTGCATTTGATCAGATGGTCTGAGTGTTGTTCATTCAAGAAGAAAAAGTTATATCAATGCTCGCACATCTTCATTATTAAGGAAACGCAGACCTGAGTTGCTTCCTCTCATCAAACTGACTATAATTTCTATGCAACACATCCAACAAGTTGACTTCTGGGTAAAAGTTGGAGCACTTTGCCTGCAGTGATGAATATTTTTCACTTGTTTGAAGAAAGCAGCAGTTTCAGGGCTCAAAAATCAATCAACGCTCTCAATTTGATCACGATTTTTTTTTGCAACGCAACAGTTAAAACCAGGTCCACTCCTCTCTGATCGTGGATGTGAAGGCGACACTCACCTTACATGCACAGTTCCTGCAGTTCTCAGGCTCCACCCACAGCTCTTTGTCCCGGTAGACGAGGCCGTTGGCACTGCAGGTCCTCTCGCAGTGACAGCCCTCCAGCTGGGTCAGCCTGGACTCTGCGTAGTTCAGCTGAGGACGAGCACAGAATCACCAAAGTCATAAAAACCAAATCAAAAATCTGGAGGGGGGGAGCACGCGGGGGTAAGCACTCACCCCCACCCCCCCTCCAGCCCCCCTTGCCCTCTGGCGTGCCCCGGTCGGTTTTCACAGAGAGCTGCTCCAGTGGGAGCCGCTCATTAGAAGGGCACACAGAATAATAAGCGATCATGATTCAGCTCATGCTCCAGACCTCGGGCTATAATCTACTGAGGAATGACAGACAGGACTGACAGCCCCCAACCTGCCTCACCACTCTCATATTCCCGCACACTGATCAGACCTTCTTCTGCGGCTTATTTCATTCTCCACACTCTCTGCGGTCGTCTCTCGACACGAGCGATGCATCTTTGACTGACAAAAGTGTCAAGAGCTCGGCGTCACGTGGAGGAGAACAGAGGATGGGACGCACCGACCGCGATTAGCTGCAGAATTCAACAACCCTGTTCTTTATGTTAATAATCCACTTCTTAGACACATTACTGGATTCTATAACCTGTTGGCAGGCTGTTCAAAAGAATCAACATCAGATCGATTAAACGCTTGGAGAACAGACATACAAGAAGACATTAGTGATGAAGATTGGAAGACGGCGTGCCTAAAGGCTCAGAAATACTCGATCAACACAAGACTGAAATTACTTCAGTATGAATGGTTAACAAGAATCTACATAACCCCCGTTATACTCCACCATATATCCACTAACACTCCTGATGTTTGTGTTAAATGCTTTATTGAGAGAGGAACCTTGATTCATTGTTTATGGGAGTGTCCTAGG
>JAPZDY010000001.1:23413501-23425089 GCA_029783645.1 Ctenochaetus hawaiiensis | reverse complement strand
ACTGTCTCCCGCAATTTCATTGCAACAAATACGCTTAAAACATCGCAACTTACATCACAATTTTTTAGAAAAGCTGCCGCGAATTCAGGCATATTAGGCCGCAACAATCTTGAAAAATGCCCGCGAAATCCTGGAGGGACTGATTGTTTCAAAGCATTTACATCAACATAGATGTGTCTGTAGATGTTTTTTGTTTATCATCTCATCAGCGCAGACATCAACTGATGCTGAATATCTCAAAAACTGGATCACGGTGCTTTGAACTGAATATTAGCAAAGTCAGAGGGTTGATTCTGTTTGAACCAAGAACATCATGGTAATCCATCCAACAGTTGTTTAAGTATTCTATGTCATACGAGAACTCAGCATCCTCTTGGCAGTCTGATGGGAAAAACATCACGTCATTTGGCATCAACACATTTCTGCCTGTCAATACATCCAACGTTACCCACGGAGGCATGCCAAATTCCAAACAGATTATCACCATCAGATGCATTTTAAATCTAAAACAACACTGGGATGGAGAGGGGGGGTGGGGGGGTGGGCTCTGAGTAATGAGGTTGACAATCTGGGTTCCAATGTAGGATGAGAAAGTAGGTCAGCACCCTTCTGGACAAACTAACTTCATTCATCACTTCACGGAAGTTCCCACAGTGCAACGGATCCTGTTGAAAAGCAGAAACTCTGACAAATATCAGAAAATTTATTTGAGTTTGCTCCTTAAATTTAAGGATTTTTATTACTGTCTTCGTTTTAATCACATGGTTGGATCCAGATTCGGACTCTTGAGCAGAGCCTGCACTTGTCTGCCTCCCTAAACTGGCTTTCATGAGGCATTATTCTGGTGAAAGCCTGAGAGAGGAGATGCTAAAGTCTATTTTCTAATGCAAACCATCTGCCGTCTGTAAATCACTGGCGAGCGGAGCGATCGGAGAGGCTGGTGCCAGTGTCAAGGCAAAGACACTGCCAGAGTCCCCGTCTTAGAGCTATCGACAGGACTTGGAACATCCCATTTTCTTTTTTATTTTTTCCAGCCGTTTACCAGCATCACAATATGTTCCTCCACAATGTGTGCAATCAAACAAATGAAATAAGGTGCTGAGCTCAGTGAGCGACAAGATTGCATTCACCATACATAAAACATCTTGAATAATCACTGACCCAATCAGCCGCGAACGGCTTCTACTAGACGGATAATCATCATCCTGGTTGTCGCTGTCACTTATTACAGCATGAACCTGGTGGCTGCTGCAACTTACAACTACTGCTGTAGTCGCTCTGAGGAGCCATCTGGGTTACAGGGCCATGAAAGCAGCACAGGGGTGGACAAAGTGTTAAATAGGTCACAACACAAGTATCCTCTCCAGCACTTGCAGGTCCAGTTTCCCCAACTGGATTAGCATCCTGCTTCCCACACTATCTGGCTGCAGCACGTCAACCCTTCGAGCTTGGAAACCGTAGGGTGAGAAGCTTGGATGGGAGCGTGTGTGTGGGCATGTGTGTGTATGTGTGTGTGTGTGTGTGTGCATATCAAGTAAAAAGTGAGGTTTTGAATCCTATATGGCCTCCAGCCTTGAATCTTGGACAGCTTCACCTCGGCAGATTCAGCCAAGCTGTCCTGCCTTCATTCATACAGAGCCAGTGGCACAGCAAGCCAAGCACTCTAGAAAATAGAACCACATGCACACACACATGCACACACACACACTGACACACAACACTACCACTCTGCCGATATGAGTCTCAACACCCAGTGCTGCTTATTTGGGATTCAAGCTGCTGTTGTTTGTGCCAGTATCTTTGAATTTGAATATTTTCATGCCAGAAAAGTAAAAAAGACTCAGTGTTTTTTCCCCCTAACATTGTGTTCCTGTGCATGTTGGAACAGAACCTGGCTATCATGACACAATGCAACACGCTAATGAGAAATAAATGTGAATCTCAAACAAATTACCTTTGGATAGCAAGCTAATACAAGCAACATGATTAAACTGAACGAACAAAGTTTCAAATATGATGAATGTTTTGATTGCAACTAAACACACAGAAGCAAACAGCAAGCAACTGATCCTAAAATAAATTTAAAAAAAAAAACATCCTTAACAGTCATCTGGATAACTTCTGCTTACAGTTTCTTACTCTTTCCTCCTTCTACTTACTCTGAAGAAAGAAATCATATCAGTGAATTAAATTAAGTTAACCAGGGACACTCAAACCACCCTCACCATGTTCCATTTGTCAGGACTTTGATGTTAACCACTTAATTGGACAACATCAGTGGTTTTCTTCTCCCATTCTAACACTCCATCCACGTGCTACCTGACCTTCATGAAGCTCAACACACCTGATATTCATTAAGCACCAGTTGTTGGGATTACACAGGGCGTCATTGGAAACAGTCATGTGTTGTAGAAATCCTACACAGACAGCGCGCTCATGCGCGTCCTGGAGGAGCCTGAGCATCTGCTGCCTGGGACAAATTAAATGTGGAGTAATTATAAGAGGAGGCTCCCCGGTGTGTTCCGCCTCAGAATCCCTGCTAATACTGTGACAGCAAAAGGTGGGGCGCTGCGTGGCTTTGCTCACACTAACTAATGAAACAAAAGAGCGTGCATGTGTCCGCGCGCATCCAAGACACCGAAGACAAAGACATTTCTGAACTTGAGCAGCGCGACTAATCTGCAGGGAAATTATGAGCGTGCGTGCGTGCGTTAACGTACCTCGGAAAAGAAAGGCTTTGCTGGTGTTGTGAAGCCCCGCCACTTGGGTAATTCCATAGGTGGCATTTGCCAGGTCAAGTTCATTGATGATATCAATCTGGTAATCTTGATCTGATCCGAAAGCCAAAGCTGAGGAAGAGAGATGAAGGTTAGACAGTGTTCACGGCGGGTTCACAGCCTGCTGAGAGGATTCAACCTGACGGGCTTTTTGTAACGGAAATCTTAACATGATTTTATTTTCAGACACTGTTACTGCATGTGTGTATTTTCACTACTTGAAATGTCTGGTTGTGGAAGAACTTGCGCAGTTTGAATTAAAACGCTGGTTATAGCGAAGGCTGTCCGCTGAAATGCGCCGCGTCTGTCCGCAGCCAACACCTGTATTCTCAACGGGCTGGAGGTGCACGGTGCGCACACGTTAAGGTAAAAGGTGCGACCAGTTTTACATCATCTGCATCCTGGTCAGTTTTACATATAAACTCTACCAACTACAGGCGATCAAGAAATACAATATGCTGCAGTCCGCGGACACTATCGAAAAATCTGACATGCTTGCGCGCAAGGTGCAAACTGAGGAACCTGAGAGGTGTTAAGAAGCGCGAGTCTCTCCCAACAAAACCCCCTCATTGAGATCAAAGAGTGCCGCGAGGCGTGTGCTCACCTGGTTTGGTAAAAAAGAAAAGGGATAACAAAGCCACGTAAATATCCATTTGTGTTGAAGTTGTGCTGTACAGAGTCCTCAGTCGTGCGCACCGCAGTTTATCCACACTAACCCGCTCAGGTCCGTCTGGCGCTGTGCGCTGCTCTCACTTCGCCTGGATGTGGAGGAACGGAGGAACGGTCCACAATGAAGGAGCAGGGGTTCCCTCACTGCCGAACCATGACACTCAGAAGTGTTTGAACGCGTCCGATCAATCACTGCAGTTCATCAGTAGTCACAGAATGTCGTTTATTTGTGATGTATTTAAAATTTGGGCGCAAAGACAGAGAATTAGAGAATGTCCTCCAGCATCAGTCTGCGCAGCTCCCCCCGTTCAGGCCACCGAAACTTCCAATTTCGGAGGTGAGAAAAAGGCTTTTAAAAGGAAAGTCAGTGAGTGGAGGATATGGGAATTTTCTGTAATAGATAGGTAGGCATGTTTTCACTCCTCACAGCAGAGGTTATTCAGAGAATTTCCAGTCTCATGAGACAAATTAACAACACTTCACGTGGCTAAGTCGAACAGATTTTTTATGAACTGTGAAGATACTGTAGACCTGCTCAATATTAGTTTGCACTGCATGAGGAGTTTCTATACAAGTGCAGGCACCAAAAAAGAAACCCTGCATCTTCTCTTTGGTTCACAGAACAATCTCCACCATCTCCTTCAGCACCTAAATCGACTCCTCTTCCTCCCTCTCCTGCCTCAGAGAATCCCTGGGATTTATAAGCCCTGCAGCTTCAGTCCCCCTTTTCCCTCTGGGGCCCGTCTTTATTGAGAGCCATTAATCATACCCTTCTCCTGCACTACCTCTAATTTGTGTACATTGTCAGGTTGTCTGGGTTACCTGCATCAACATAAACCCGTGAGGGAGGGGACGGCGGCGTCTGCTCACTGATTACAGCAGCTACACACCGTGTGCACCGCCTGCTCCTCCTGTGCGAGCCTGTTCTCCACCAGGGATGGTTGTAATGTCTGCTCAGGGATGCAGGTCACTGTTCCATCCTCTCGAATTAGACTGTAAACAATAGCAGCGTTCAACAAACCCCATCCGCTGATCTAGAACCACAAATCTTCAAGGGAGGGGGGAAAAAAGCACATTATTTGAAATTACAGGTTGCAGAGGAGAAAAGGAGGAAATGGAGTATTTTAAATTGTTTTTTTGGTCAGGCGCTGAGGTTTACAGGCAACATAATTCCTGCCTTTTGGGGCTTTTTTAATAAGTGAAAAGAAGCAATTCAGTGTCTTTTTTTTTTTCTTTTTTTAAATGTAGTTGCTCAGTTCATTTCCACTCTCTGTCTCTTGGTGGAATAATCTACTGAAGCCCCACAGCAGATGTACTTAAAGGCTTCTGTTACAAGCCACAGCCAGCCAAGGGAGACAAAGAACAACAAACCCTGCAGTGAAAATGTGTATAGATTTTAATTAATCCTAATTTTAAGGACAGTTCTTGTCTCTCTACTTCAAAAAATATGCAAATGATACTGTTGTACTTAATCTGCCAGTAATGCTGATTTGTAGGTTAGAACATCTGTGTTAAAACTGTATATTTTCTCTAACTTCGAGGTTTTAGTCACAGTGTTATAACTCACATTAAGGATCTGCTTTGGATGGAATTATTTGTTTAAACCATCTCCATTTGTAGCCTACACTATGAAAAATATTGTAATTTGTAATAAAATTCAGCACAGCTCTGACCTTGACACCAAGAACCAGAATACTAATGAAGCTCAACTGGAGTTCAGTCAGGATTTCTTTTTATTTTCTCACCATCTTTATTTTTTGCTTTTTCTCTCCTGCTTCTGATTCATTCAAGTGTTTTTTTAATTCATATGGACCCATTTGACGTTTCTGACCTCCGTGCAGTCATCTTGAGTAAAAATGCTCCATTGTACGCCTGTCAGCTGTCGTTTCATTGTCCAGTTGACGTGAGCCACCTCTTTTCTCGCCTTTTCTTCCCTCAGCTGAAAAACACGCAGCTCGTCGTTTGTTCAAAGGGTTAAACGACCTTCGTGTTCCTCTCACAAAGACACCTCTCGGTCAGGCAAGCGATGACGTCCGTCTCTCGGAAGAAAAAGGCTTAAGTACCACGATGTTGCTTCAAGTGTTTGTCTTCATTGTTGCCTGCAGATGATTTTTGGTTTGAGAACGTGTCCAGGTTTTCATGAGAGGCGGCCTGAGAGCGCAGCTTTGTGTCCATGCTGACCCTTTCATCAATCCTCCATCACTGAGTCATCAAGGGACTTTATTGTGCCACTGACATCAAAACCCAACAAAAGTGATATTTTGATAGTGATAATGGCCTCTTTTTAGCAAACACTTTTTGTATTAATCTTTAAAAAATCTGAAAAAATAGAAATCTAGATATCTGCACAGATTACTTTTAAACTGCATATCAATAAATCAATGGTCATGGAGCTACCTAAGCACTGATTGGCCATTTGTAGATACACGTTTTTTGCACCAGTACCAAACCTAAAGTGGACAAACAGTGTGAAAGAAGGAGAGATGGTGAGAAGAAAAGAATGACAGAGGACACATGACTGGCAGCGGCATAAATGTCAACAGGATTAGCTCTATAATTTGGTCCCATTTGCTAGTTTGCAGGATTGCAGCGTTCCCCAGCTGTTTCCAATCTGCACTTGTCAACACATTAGAATGCCAAGCATGATCACCACGGGGTCACCAGAAGAGGTGCAACCAGCGGACCCTTTTATTTTTTTATTTATTTTTTTAACAGGAAACTGGCGAGCGAGATGCCCAATTGCACACAAACAGAACTGACCTCAAAAAATAAACAGGACTCGGAAATCTCATTCGCCATGGGTCTGAGCTGCCTGGTGGAGATGGAGGGCAAAGTTTAGCGTTTCCTCTGAGCAGAAGAGGAGCGGCATTAAAAGCCACAGAGGCGAGATGGCGCTCGGTGGCTGATGAGACAAATGAAGGCTCAGGAGCATTTCCATTTACATGATGGATCTCTTTATGCTCCTTCATCATCATTCCCATCTTGCTTTGGAATTACCTGACATAGCAGCCTGATAACATCATGTTTGTTATTATAGTAATAATGCAAATAATAAGCCCGTAAACACTCATTTCCAGGAATCATGAGAGCCAATATGCAGCATCAAAGAGACGGCCGTGCATTTATCTGATGACCTGACTTCAACCCTATGTAATGTTTGGAGGTGAAATTATCACCGGAGGCAAAAATTGCTTTTTTTCCAATTTAACCGTGCACAAAAAGTTATATAAGTTGGAGCCGCATGCAGGTGTAGTGTGCAGCAAATGTATTCTCAGAGCAAATTTACACCCAGAAATCATCAGCTGTGATAATGCAACTCTTTCTAAAATAAGTATAGAAAATTACTCCGAATGTCCTCTCAGAGTGAGGAGATGATCCCCCACTGCAGAGACTGATGACTGGACTTTTTTCACACATCCGAATGATCCCTGATTGTTACAACAATGTATTTCAGATAGTTCACATTACATCACATTACTGGGAGTATAAAATATCTGATTAGTGAACTAGTGCTGCACAATATGCCCCTTTTTTAACCTATATTTCATTCAATCAAATGCAAATATATACCATTGCGAGTGGAGTTAGTATCATGAAACCTTCTCAATCGAGTAACAAAAGGATGAACTGTGGAAAAAAGCTCAGTTTACGCTGCTGAAATGAGAAAACTGGATGACTGTGGTCAGTGCAGAGTTTTTACATTCACAGCTCAGACTGATAAAAGGTCCTGTCTCACAGTCTGGCTGTTCTCTTTAAACAAATGAAATCTTCTCGCTTATGATAACCCGGGAAGACATGAAAGAGATGTATACTCCGTATAATAAGGAAGCAAGCTTGTGATGAACGGCAGTTGTTGAAAGAGGGTGTGAATATTACAGTCCGGGGAATAGAGACATGCAGCAGAGACCCGCTGTGTCCGCTGAAAGCCCATCATTACCCATTAATCACAGTGTTAAAGCACCCGCCACCATAATGCCCAAATTTGCGGTTCTTCAGAAGCAGGGTTCGCTTAGCATCATGTGTGCAGCTGCTGTGTTTGCAGAGCATGGAGGTCTCACTCCTTTATAAATCCCTGCCATCGCTTTCATCTGGTAAGAAGCTGAGTTCAATAAATCGGCCATTCTACTGGACATGAGCATGCAACTTTACATTCTGTTTGGCAATAAAGGGAAATATGACTTAAGAGAAAACTGAGGAGTGCAACAGAGCAGAAGAGGGCCACACCCGTTCTTAGTAATTGACCCCTATCATTAAGGTTTAAAAAGAAAGTTGGAAAACAAGGTGCTTGTGCAATAACAGTAACTGTGACATAGATTTTTTAAAATCATTTGCAGGGGAGAATAAGTGTAGGACAATAAAGTAAACAGAGTTTAGAGTCTGGTAAGTGCTGAAATTAGCCAGAGATTGAACAAACAGGCAAACACACACCTGTTCCCTGCTATTGGTTGCTAGCTTACAGCTAATGCATTGTATTCTGACTGTTTGAGGTGAATATGCACCAATGATCCAGTGGCAGAACTCATGCAAATAATGCGAGTAAAATCTCAATGAATTAGTGCAAATAATGCAAAATGAAAATGTACATTTATGTTCAGAGCATCTTATGTCAAAAAATGACATTTGTACAGTGGAAACTAAAAAGAGCCAGAAAAAACATTAACACAGAAAGATCAGGCCAACCTGAGAAACCCTGGTGGTGCTCAAAGCATCTCATTCACATCTTCATCCAGTTTTTGGTGATGGAAAATATCGTCTTTGTCTGAATCCAGGGCTGAAGTGAAAAGGAAAAATATATGTTTTGAGAGTTATCCACATAAGTGCGGATCTGACCTGAGCTGGATCATAGCTTAGCTGCGACTCTCTGCACAGATCGAGGGTTTTATCTTTAGAGGAGTCAGGGGATGGGGCCGCCAGTTCACAACCTGGCTTTGTATGCTCTCCCTCTGAAGTGGTTAAAACTGCCGGGTGGAGGTGAGTTTCAGTTAAAAATCATATGTTGTTCAGCTGTGCCGGGGTTGTTTCAGGTCCAGTGTGGCTTTAATAGGTTGTGCAGAGGGTTATAATTCTGCTCTCAGTGACTTATAAAGCCATGGGGCGGCTCCCGAGGGACACCTTAATGGCACTCAGGGGTCTCAATGCTCTAACTTTATTTTGTCAGCCATACTTGGAGAGTCTTGTGACTGTCACTTCTCCAGGAACATGATTAATGTGTTCTACAGAGGTGCATGGAGAAAAAAAAACAAGCTTCACTAATGTGAAAATGTGATGCCACAAACTACACAATGTTATGTAGTTTGCTTCCAGTATGAAGGCAAAAGAGCTGCAACTGTTGTTAAAAAAGGAAAAATTGGACCTTTGTGTATTTTCTTCACCACAATTTAAAAAAAAATGGTTCTCTTCTTTCAGTAACAGAAAATAAAACGGTGACACAGGTTTTTTTTTTTCACTCTAACCCGCTGTCAGAGCAGAATAAGTAATGGATTGAATGGACAGCACCAGTAACAAACCAGTGTATTGTTCACAAAACTGTAGCCGGGAGGCAATTATCAGGTCACAGAGAAAACTTGCAGCTTTGGACATGATGCGCAAGAATTGTCCCTGCAAGTTTGGTGGTTTTGATTCCTTTGACAAATACAGCAGGCTCTTATCCCAAGCATGACCCACTTTTTTTGCTACAACTTTCTTCAGGCAGAGGTAAACACGCTTGCTAGAATGAAAAAAAAAAAAGCAGCATCTCTCTCTGCAGAAGGCAGAAGTGTGATTGGAATGACAACGTTTCGCTGTATCACTGAGATCAGATCCCTCAAAACTGCAGACAAAAGCTTTCCAGTGTGACTGAAATGAAAACACCTGCATCAAACGACCAACGGAACAATGATAATTAAATGACACTGGTGACAAGTGATGAAGGCATGTAATACACTTCTTGTAAAGCGTAATTATGCTTTTTAAAGTGTGAAAGTCACAGGGTAACATGTCAACATTTTTGCAGGTTTTAGCTGCTTCATTTACACGCCTGAGTGTGTTATTTTTTAATTGCGGCTAATACAAGCTCTGCTTTTGTAACAAAAGCCTGTGTCCTCTTTGCTATAGAGGCTGTGCTAACGCTAATTCACTCAACACGCTATCATGCTCACAATGGCAGCACCGACATGCTTAAGCAGGTATTATACTGACAATGTTCACTTTATTTTTAAATATATGAGCACGTTCATATGTGTTAATAAGCCCAAAAATACAGTATAAAGTGCTAAAGTTGTTTGGTCATAAAAAAAAATGGTCAAAAGGAAGTTTTAATGGTTGTGCAATGGAAAGTCAGATGACCATCAAAGTTATTTCAGCTGAACCAAGGAGGCAAATTAACGTCTTCATATTCACGAACCGATCTGGATTTATCCTCCAGGTATGATACCAAACTTCATTGTATGTCTCTAAAAAAAAAAAAAAAGGTCAGTCTCATGGTTCTGTATCCCTGCATATTTAGTTTTGGGTTAGCTTTAATTTCCCCACAGTGTTGACCACAGATTTGTTAACATCTGAAGTAAACCTGTTTCATCAATCTGCTGGATTTACATTAAAAGAGTGACAGAAATAAGAGATTTCAGCTTTTAAAAGGAGAAGCTGCCCCCACCATGATTATTGCAAGATGTACCAACAGTCTGAAAGCCAAGCAGCCATCAAAACAAACCGAACAGCACTACTTTTCAACAGAACCAGTGAATGTGAGTTAATTAAGTTTAACCAAATGCAAATTTGTCTTGTTGTTTGTTTTGTTTTTTTAAAAAAAATCTCTTCTCACTTGCATATACGGTTGTAATGTAGAGGATATTTCACCCGAACAAACAGCAAATAAATCATAATAAATTATCTGATGATATTATTGTAGAATAATAAATAAATAGAGTTGGGATTGTGTTTTTTTATTTTCATAGACTGTTTTTTAACATTGGCTGTTCGGTAACAGGCGACAGAAGACACCAAAGGAAAGGCAGTTTGTGAACAATGATTTTTATATGTAGAACAAGCCATTAAAGAAAAGACTACGAGCACTAAAAACCTTTGAAATGTTAAATACTCATAAAACCGGAGCACAATGCATTAATAAACCATTAACTGCATAACACTGCTCTGATTCGATACGTTGCTTCCTAAATTTTCTCACTTTATCATTTACTTATAATGAAATCTGGACTGTGAGGACTCTTCTTCACACATTACAGCTGATGTCTGTGTTGAAAACGATAAAGAGCATTCAGTTTATGATATGTGCCATCTCTGGCATCATGGCCCATTGAATCACTCATTACAGTTGTCTCTCATTATAATATTATTCACACATTATAATATTATGCAAAGGTTTTTTTTTTGTTGTCGTTGTCGTTGTTTTTTCTATGCAAAGTCTTTATCTCTAGATTGATGCCTTCATGAGACATACAGTACTACTGCAGGCTTGAGATTGTATGGTGAAATTTTTTTTTTTAATATTTCTCATTACTCCACAACATACAATCTGCAGAAATGGAGTTCTGATTATTAGCCGTTGAGAGCAGCGCTATTAAAGTTCACCGAGCCTTGATGGCATTCATCTGGTCTGGATTATTAGAGTACAAATGGAGGAGTGCCTTACAGTAAACACCGAGTGCAGACATTTCATTCACAGACCCAAATTAGCTCGGAGGCAGCGGGGTGCTGTGTGCGAAAATAACCCCAACGCTCATCAGATCATGAGAGCAGCCCTGAGGACCATATGGACTCCACCGCCCCCCAAATTAGAGAGTTCACACCCTGTACAGGCTGCTGAGGTGGCAAAGGAAGTGCAACACCTGGCGATAACAAACGCTTGGTGTGTGTGTGTGTGGCTCATTATATGCAGCGGTGGTGCAAAGGGAGCTGTTATTTAAACCTTATCAGATGAATATTGTCAATCATCAGAGTAAGGAATTAATCTGATAACAATGTGCATGTGTTTTTTAAAAGTGATACACATTTAATCTTCCATTTTTTATAGTAAATTTACAAGGTCAGATTGTAAAGAAGTTAAGAATATGATATGCATTGAAAAGTATGTAGTATTTTTTTATAAAGGAGATAATAATTCTAAGACTAATAAAATGAGCAAACTTTATTTCCTGAGGGGAAAAA
>JAPZDY010000001.1:23312317-23336052 GCA_029783645.1 Ctenochaetus hawaiiensis | reverse complement strand
GCTGCATCTTGACTTGTTTGAAGTGTGTTTCTGGCATTAAATTTATATCCTAATGAAAAACGTGTGTGAGGTGCGATGAGTCTCTTCTTGCTTTGATCTAATCATTAATAAATGCAGATGCATCATGGTCGTGTAACAGTCTGGAGGTTTGGGGCAACACAAGATGAATTCAACCATCTCTAATACGGCTGAGGTCGAGGATAGACTTTATTTAAGCTAATAACACAACGGATTTGATAGAAAGAATTTGTCATATTTCTGGGCTTTATGTGATTTAAAACACAATATGCTAATTTAGAAAATGATCTTAAATAGTATATTTTAGTGGCATTAGTATGTTGCATCACTGGTTTGTCGATAGTTGATCCACCATTTTTGTATAAACAGAAATATCTGAAAAAATAACAGGTAAATTATCATGAAATTGTGTGCAACCGGTGACTTACTGGTTTGAGTCCTGTGAACTTTCATCTATTTCCATCATCAGGCCAAAATTACAGTCACTCATTCTTTTGTTTAGGACCAAATTCCTGCACAACTAATGATAAGTCCAGGATTTCAAATTATTTTTGCTTCCAAATTGGCAAATATTTATTCTAATATTGGCAACATTGAATTATATGGTAATAATATGTAGAGTTAATGTATTTTACACATCAATTGCACTCCATTATTCCTGCCTTTTCACAGCAAATCATTAAGTCTTGGAGCCATTGAGGTATTGAATTAAATAAATCTCCAGTCTTTCCGCCTCCTGGTATTGCTAAGGGACTTATGTGTGAATGGTGCACTGTACTAACCGGCGTGCCGCATTCATGCAAATGAATTTAAATTGCAAATTAGTTTGACATGAAATATGCAAGCTTGCCACAGTGATCGGTGTTCGGCAGCACACAGCATCTACCAACAAACAACATGCCTGCAGGAGCGCTGGATCATCTTTTTTTTCCCCTCAATCTCGACCTCTTTGATCAGGATTTTTCAAGAAAACAACAAACAGTGTGTAATGTTTTCACAAAAGGCTCGACGCCTTCAGTTATTTAGCAGCGTGATATAAAAGCTGATTGACAGGTCACAGAGGGGACTTATTGTTTTGACCTAATTTTCTCATTGTTTCTGTTGACATCTTCGCTTACGGCGGGGGGCCCGTCTGAAAAGAAACCAATGACAACAAAGAAAACAATAACATTTATTTATTGATTCATAGGTTATACATTTCATGATATAATAGCGATATTTTATTATTGGCAAAGATACTATAATCCAATTGCATTTCTATACATAAATACAAAATCTGAGGTAGGGCCTCAAAGATTGATGAAATCCAAAATAAATAAATGCATTTCACATATATGATATATATATTATCTTTTTTTTGTTGTTTTACATCTCACACTGATTTTAAAACATATCTGTTATATATCTAGTCTCTACTTTTTAAATCAAAGGATGTCATGGGGCTGTTTGAGGCACATATCTATATCCATAGGCAGCAGTACCTCACGTAGAACACACGGAAATATATGACATTACTCAAGTAATTAGAAATTCAAACCTATGCATTCATAGGTCGGACAATAAAGTGCCAAAAAGACACGACAGACATAACAATAGGAATACTGTTACCATATGAGACAGACGATAAGCTATTCTGTGGTGTTATTTTTGAAGTACATACAATATTCTACCATTAGAGGACATCTATAAGGCCAATGGTTACCTGAAGATGTTTTGTAACGTATTGGCAAACATCGAGGAACACTACATGGGATATGAATGGCAGTATCTCAACCTCCTATACGCAGATGACACGCTCCTTCTTTCTTTTTTTTTTAAGTTTGTTTTTCGTTTTTTTTTTAGGACAACCCTAGTTTTAAGTTCTCTTTCTTTGGTTTCCTTTTACTGCCTTAAGTTGACTTGCAGGCAAAAGCGAACTGATAGTTACTTTTTCTATTTGTTCATGTTTTTTTTTCTCGTTCGTCCTCTTTAAGGAGGACAACAGAAACCCTCCGTTTCTTAACGTTATCTCGAACAAAAAAGAAGCTCCCTAAAGTAAACATGCACAGACTTATACTCTTGCAAGAGAAAGGACAAGGATTACTATACATGGACATTGAGTTTACAGCAACACAAACTGCACATGCAAGCTTCTCAGTGTAATATATCATGAAGCGATGTGGTTTTAGCTGAAACCTAAGTAAATTTTTTATTTTCCTCTACAAAACAAAAAAGAGGAGAAGCCCAGTGGAAATGGAAACACAGATACACAAAACACATAACTTATAGCTATTTATCTGCAGCCCTAAAGGAAAGTTTTAAATCTATCTCAGGGCATAAAAAGCTTTAATCGTTTGAGTCTTACTACAAAGAGCATATTGTGCACTACATCCATGACATGATTTAAAATACCAACCTGCTCCTTCAGCCATCGGACGGCTGCCACTGGATTGAATATTTTGGAGCATATAAGTGATAAAAGTTTGTGTTACCCAGCTCAAAGATCACAACTGGTGGTCTAAGATTCTCACATCAGTCAGAAAAAGAAAAAAGAGGACCATTTGGCATCCTAGGAAAAAAACAAAAAAAGGCTTGTAAATCTCCTCTGCGCCTCTCAGAGATCTACTCTGCGACTGGCCGTGCAAACATCTGATTGACAGGTAAGTGGAATTCAGTGAAACTAATACAGAGACAAACACACACACACACACAAGCATACACACACATTTTCATCACGTTTGAACGAATAGAGCTAAATACACTAAAGTCCTAACGAAAGCAACAGCTACAGAGCAAGCAAACTATTTAACAACAGGGTTTTTGTGCTCATTAATTGATTATGTTTGTCTTTTCAAACAGTAAAACCTCTTAAATCACATCTGTGCTATTTTTCAGGTCAAAATTATGAAAAAAACATGGCTTAGAGAAATAGTTGGGGAGACCTTTGAGCCTCTGAGCAACTGTTATTGCATCCATACCTGCAGCCTTCATTTGCAACACTTCAGCCACCCAACAAGCACACGCCTGCAGCGTTAAAAGCATAATAAAGCCAATCAGGACTTTTGTGTCAACATGAAAATGCATTTCAACTGGTCAAAGCGAGGAAGGGACTAATTGCTTCTTAGTGGATACATGGTGTTACTTTGCAAGTAATTGGTTAGCAGCCCACGAAGTGAAGGTTGGCTGCCTTTAATGTCACATTTAAAGAGGCTGAAAAGCCGGTGAGGAGCTTTCTGAGCTGCATCGGGTTATTCCTTCACGCTGCTGCTGTGAAATACCTGGAAACGACTCAAATGTCCCCAGAAAGACTCTTAAATTAGTTCATTCAGGTAACTTAAGGGAAATATGTTTTAAATCACACTTATTTTACTGATTCTTGCGGACCACAGTGTGAAAAAGGGGGACAAGTTGCTGAAAGCCTTAAAATTTTCAGCATGTGCAAATAAAAACTGATCAGTGTTGATGATTAACAAACAGGCTCAAGAGGAAAATAAACTATGTTGATTACAAGGCAATCAAATTATGCTTTTTTTATTTCATCTTGACTAATAATTGTTTTGTATCTATTGAATAACATAATAAAAAGCAAGATATTTGATTCAGCACTGCACGCAGCTGGTCAAGTCACTCGTACGTCCTGTATAACTATCACAAGGCGCGATTAAGCATCAGCACAAAGCAGAGTGATGCCGCAGTGAGGTCAACAGGAAGTGGTCTTTTTGGATTTTTGATCTTCTGCAACGCAATTCCAAGACTGTTTCCAATACACAGCGGTTTAGCATTAGCATTAGCATGGCTCGACTCTCTGTTTTCCTATGCACTGAATGCTATTGTTCCTACAGCTATCGGAGTAGTCTGAGGAATCGAGTTTTACCTGAGACCCTGTTTTCATGAGGACACACAGAGAAAAGCGAGAGGCATACGTCTGAAATGGCGAAGAAGGTCTCCGGAGCTCTACCACAAACATCAAGAGACAAAGTACACTTCCAAGGAACGAAGGTGGCAAATTTCTTTTTGTCTTATCTTCATCTAGTTTCACACACACATACACACACACACACACACACAGCAGCTGCTCCTAATGTGGTGACGACGCGACAACACACACACATACGAGTTGAAGATAATGTTCTTTTTTTTAAAGAAGTGTACACTTTGTACAAGATATTACACAGCTAGCAAGAGAAACACACACAAACACACACACACGCACACTCAATCTCTTGTTAGCTCCTCTGCTGGAGGCCATATATGTATATATTTATATATGTTAATGTATAAGTCTACATATTTATATATTTAATACTATTCTCTACCGATGTGATGCACCGAGTAAAGATGGTTTTCACAGATGGCTCGACAAGTTCACAACACATACAGCGATAAATGCGCCTAAAATATACGGAGTGCACGGAGTGGCGATCAGGTCAGGACTCGGAGAGTTCAAAGGGGTTAAATGGCCGCGTTATCACCTACTCAAAGAAGGAAAGACTACTCTAGATTTCCTACGTTAGGAATGTGCTACGTTACATTCTAGGATAATATAATAGAGGAGAACAGGAATACGAGTTAATAAGAGATAAAGAGAGATCACAAATGGTCTCTCAGATTCGGAGAGAAAATAGACCCAGGCTTCAGTCGTACTGCAGAGTCATCCAGGCCAAAGAGAATCTACTGAAAGTGGTAATCAGAATGCATTCGCTACTCTAGCGGGACGTGGGAGGCACAAATTGCAGATCTTGTAATCTATTTTTGACAAAAGCAAGAGCGACTGAGCGATAGCTAGTGTGAATATACATATACACTGCTGGATAAGAACAAAATGTGATGCCAGTGCATACGGCGTTTATTTCACTTTTTTTTTTTTTTTTTTTTTTTTAATCCCGAGGCAGTTGATGTTATTTGTATTGCCGATGAAATTTTGAACACAGATGGAACAAAACACAGATCCCCGTCGAGCTCATTGAACCGTTGTTTTCTCTGTCGCTCAATTTTCTTCTCTTTTTTTTTTGTTTTCTTGTGTCTGCTTGCACCAAGATGATTCATTATCTACACACAAATACGATGGCACATACACACACGTACCACACACACACACACACACACACCAACACACAAACACACACACACACACAACTCCATAGGGAGCAGCTACAGTGAGTCTAATACTCGTATTGCAAGTGCAGTCTGAGCTGTGTCATTTGATGACACAAATTTTCTCTTGGAATAAAGATCCCTGGGAAGGGTTCTGAAGTAATCAGTGGTCATGTGTGGGAGGCAATGATAGCCCATTTTACTGAGTACGAAGCAGCAGCGGCGGAGGAGGAGGAGGAGACTCCGCTCGGGCAGCCACTCTTCCATGACAGAGGGGAGGAAGTAGTGAGGAAGAAGAAGAAGAAGAAGAGAGGGAAGAGGAAAAGGAAGCCTGTTTCCACATCCGCGATACAGAGAGGATGGCAGGAAGCAACGAGGGTGAAGTGCGGACAGGAGAAAGAGAGAAAAGTGGAGGGAGAAGAAGAGGTGGAGGTCGGCCCTCCTTCAGATGGCCCTCACCGGCGGAGGAGGAGGTGGTGGTGGTGGCTGCGACGCTGCCAGGTGGTGGGGGGGGGCTGCTACTGGTAGGAGCCGAGCTGGAAGTCCTTAGGGGGAAGTTTAAGGCCCAGGGAGTTGGTTCCTAAGGGGTCGATCATGTTCTTGTAACGTTCTCCGCGGTGCTTCATCAGGAAAGGACCCCAGTCGGGCTGAGGAGAGCAGACCAGCTTCAGACGCTGCGGGAGCAGAGGCAACAAAAGCATCATGTTACTGCTCTCATGCTCACAATGTTTGGCTTTTCTGTTTGTCTTTTTGTGTTTCTACAAGGAATCATCTGAACTAAAGAGAGTGAAGACAGGAAAAGCAAGAGGGAACTTTAAAGAGAATAAAATAGATCAGAAAATTAAGGTGAAAGTGGTGCAAAAAGGTAGATGCATTTGCATTTGGATTGCATTTATAGAGCGCATTTATCCAAAGCTCTTTACATTGAGCCTCTCATTCCCCCAACACACACTTACTCTTACAGTGATGGCAGAGAGCTACCATGCAAAGCTCAGGCTTTACAATCAGAAGCAACCAGGGCTCTTTGTCTTTCTGAAGGACATCTGAACATGAGGACAGGAGCTGCAGACTGAAACCTCCAATCATGCAATTAATGGACGATCTCGAAGTAGATGTTCTGATTCAAGAGCTCCTTTGACTTTAATTTAGCGTGCTGATGTGTTTATAAGTGATCTGATCTAAAATATGAGATATATAAATGTAATTTGTACAAATGAAGAAAGGGAGGCTTGTATGATCAAAGCGTTAAAGATTCAGTGATTCAATCCCCGTCAACACTTGACCTAAACAGCCAGGAAGCCTCTGGTGCAAGAATAAACATTTTCATTGAGCATTATCATAAACATGGCGCACTGATCCCACCGACATGCTCGCTTGTACTTTTCCTGCAGCTGAGACCTTTTTACAGTCGTCCTTTTTAAACGGCTCCCCACATTTTGCAGGTTTGTTTGTCACAATGCAAAATGTCTCCGCCTGCGACCCCGAGACAATGAAAAAATTCTTTTTCTAAAAATCGATAAAAATTTAATTTTAGAAATGTAAAGAACATTAGTGAGATGCTCCATTTGCTTGGAAACTTGCAGGGTGTGACTTTGTTTAGTGCCAGTGCGATACAATAACACCTTAATATATGAGTGGGGAAAAAAAATTATGATTATGCGTTGTGACAGTCGCGGAAAAGAAAAGAAATTAAATTGTAAAGAGGGAGGATGATCTGTGATTGAGGCTGCTGTCAGAGCCGCTGAAGGAACAGAGACATTAGGACAGAGAGTCACGATCATCATCATCCATTAATGTGAGTATTTAAAAGGGACCCGGCGGACTCTCAGAAAAATGTCCAAATTAATACTCAGCCAGCAGTCCGCCCTTCTCTGCTAATGAGCAAAGGATGACACTATTGATTTCTCTGACAATGTGTGTGTGTGTGCGTGGGTGTGTGTGTGTGTGTGTGTGCAGAGCAGACAAAAGCAAAACATACGTGACAGCGTCTCATCACAGCTTTGTCTCAGTTATTACCTCCATCATGGTGCCGGGCGCGAGGTGCATCTTAATGACAAACATGATGGGGATCCAGATGACGGAGCAGATGACCATGAGCCAGCCCAGCACCATGGACCAGGTGGGGTAGGTGTAGTCCTCGTATGTCATCACCTTCCACTGGTACAGGCTCAGTCCCAGGATGCCCTGCACACACCGGAGAAGCAGGGAAATGTTAGTGTATTTTAGATGCTTTTTTTTCTTCTGTTTAACTTCTATTGCAGTGTTTTTTATATTTTGTCGCTTCGTCTTCCGGTGACGCTGCTCGGCGTTCACGACTACAACACGTCGTTCTCACATAACAGCGAGCGAGCAGATGGAGCTTAAATCGTCCAGATGTACTGCGAGCATTGTTGCAGCACGATGGAAGGGTGATTTTTTTTTTGGTTTGTGACTTCTTGTGCTTTTAGCTGTTGTCTCGAACATTTTGTTACTTGTTTTTATCTTAAACTGAGTTTTTTCTTGTCTAGAGTAATTTACCCTTTTGTCAGCCTTAATTCAATAAAGTTGAAAGACTCCAACCATTCATCTTCTTTTAAGCTCCTTTATCTCCTCTAAATTTTTGCGGATATTCTTATAAAAAGGATTTGCTGCTTCTCAAACTGGTGATTTAGCTTCTTGTCATACATGTTGGCTGCTGACTGAAGGGGAACGTCTTTACTTTTGACTAACAGAACTAAGTTGAAGGTGAATTTCAGTGCAGAAAACTTCACAGAAACAGAAACAGAGCGAGATGTTTCAGACATTCAGACGTTTGCTTGTTCACTTATTCAGCTCGTCTCCATTTAGACAGAACTTTAAAGTTTGAGTGATTACTCCAAAACTAAATGATTACTTAATAATTTGCCTTTCCTGATAGGAATAAAAGAACTGTAAATCTCAAAATAACGGCCCACGTGTTTGCTCCTCAGACTCCTGTGGCCTGATGTTGTTTAACTGTGAACTAAACGACGACTGTGAAGAAGATTTCATCCCGACTGATTGCAGCGAACTCGGTCCCCTCAGCTGAAACTGTGCCCATAGAGGATGATGGATGGCTCTGATAATGAGACCTTCCTTTTTACTTCACACGCAGTGAGTACAAAAAAAAAAGGAACATGCCATGAAACAGCTCTACCTACTGCACAGAGGAGTTGGCAGAGAAGCAGGAGATTAATTGAGTCAGGCTGTTCAGGAGCTCAAACCTGGATTTAGATGCTAAAATCACAACGTTGTTTTCATTTGTTACATCGGCAGATTTTAAAATGTTGTTAAAATGTTTGAGAACTTCAACATGTTCTTGCAAAGAAAGTCCCAAAGTGCATTTGTGATCGTTTTCAAGTTGCTTTCCTGCAGAATTTTTTGATAATTAAATGCTAAAGTCACACCTTTGCCAGTGGATTTTTTTTTCATCTTTATCATCCCTCGACCTCTGAGCCCCCCCACACACACACACAAACATGCATGCATGCACACAATAAAACTTGATTCAACCCACACAGAGCAGAATAAGAATTAAAAAAAGAAGAGAATAACTAACAGAAAGCAGACAGGAAAAGGTTCGCCAGCGAGCTCCCAGAGGAAATGCAATCTCCTTCAAGAGCAACAGGACGACCGACTGCTGCACCATTTATCATCATCACCTCCGCTTTGGAGCTACACTGGTTTCCATTACAATTACTAACATTAATGCTGGCCAGCGTCCAACGCTGACACGCTGGTGAACAGCAGGCGTTGAATTTACAGCTCCTGCTGCAACCGTGTACGACAAACAAGTGGCCGTTTTTAAAGGAAATGAGTGCATGTGTGTTTGCAGCAGCTGAACTGATGTCAAACTATTTCGCCGTCACTATTCTGAAAAAAAAAAAAACGCAAACAACTTGAGACTTGGTGACATGACAGGAATTAGAAGGAAGAAATAATTTTCGATTTCACTGTAACAGGAGCAATTTCTCCCCCCGTTCCTCCCCAACTGCAAATCAATGAACTTGAGAGGGAGGCAGCGGAAATGGAAACGTTTTAAGCCGCACATGTCGGTGTGTGTCTGCATGGATGTGTGTGTGTGTGTGTGTGTTTGAGGATGAGATGAGCAAAAACAAATATACCGTCAGAATGGTTGGAGTCACAAAGGCCCAGCAGACTCTCCAGAATCGGTTTGGCTGGAAACCAATCATCATTTCTATGTCCTCACAAAACCTCTGCAGACCTGCAGACAGGGAAAAAAAAAAAAAAAAACGGGGAGAAATAAAATAAAAGAGGAGAAATGGGAGAAAGTCAGAAAGAGGAGATTCAGAGAGTGACCTGGGTTTAATAAGGTGTGATAAAAAAAGGACCAGCAAATTCATTCCATCATTATATGTGTGTGTGTGTGTGTGTGTGTGTGAGAGAGAGAGAGAGAGGGAGGGAGGGAGAGATAGTATCAGTTTCTGTCGTCCCTGAGAAAAAAAGGGGGGAGCAGATGGCTTCATTCTTCTGCCTTTATTGACGGATAACAGTGAGTGGCATGAAGAGGCCGAGTCACACAATCATTTCAACATGTCAGCGGCTCTGATGCTCCGACACACCGGAGGAGGAGGAGAGCCGTCTGCTCCGCTCCCTGGTAAAAGCCTTCTGACACACACCGGAGCTCCCTGCATGTCTGCAGGACTTAAACATTACAACAGAGACACCCAGTGGCCACGGCTGGAATAACATCATACAGACAGAGGAGAGAGTGAGGTGAGGATGACTCTTGGATGAACAAAGTTTTCAGGTATTTTCGAGGATTTTGTGTCAAAGCTGCAGCAGCTGGTTCCGTAACTTCACATTTACATTAAACATCTTTAGATTTGACCCTTTTAACACCAAAAAAGACAAGAATCCAGTGAAATTTTTTGTGAATGACATTTTTTCTCAATCAAAAATAGGAAAGTAACTGAATGTAAACAATTATATAATGACAAAATCTATTGAAAATGTCAGCCAAGAATAAAAAAAGATACAAAAATCTCATGAAGGGATGAATTAAGAAGAAATGCAATTAGAAATAATAATACTAATGCACATAATTGGTAGCACTGAACCTCTGGCGATGTCAACTAATATGTCCCTGCTTAACCTAAGAGAAATTCCAACATTAAGGACAAAGAGAAAAGCAGACTGGTTGATAAATTTCACATTTGATCAAAACTACATTAACTTTAGCAGCTTAACGTCTCATTACATTAAGGCAGCTTAAACTAGACTATAAGTAAAATAAATCAGATGGCTTAAATATGACTGAAACTAAAAGACATTTTAGTGAAAAGATTATGAGATACTAAACCGTAATTTGCTAAAAGACTCTAAAAAGCAGCATTTATGTCCTCATGAGACACTAAAGCTCTCAGCAAAAAAAACCCAGACTGAGGAAATAATTTAGGATTAGCAAACTGATAGAGAAGGTCAATCCACAGATTGTACGCGCCGACCTCAGTCCATTAGTCATTAGTCCGCTGGTGTGAAGTCTGAAAGACGCAGGCTCTTTCTGGGCATCAGGGGTCCAACAAAAGATGATTGCCTCTAATCCGAATAATTTATCATCAAAGCCAAAGGTTTTTTCTGCTGGTTTATTCAGGGACATCAGCTCTGAAGTCACTTCTTCTAGGGTCACAGTCAGGCCCAATAAACCTAAACTGGAAACTCTTTTTTGTTTATGGATGTAAGTATTTTAAATTTATGCCTACTTTGCATATTTTCAGATATTTTACATTATATATTACTGCATCTACGATATAACTTATAGGTGTTTAAGCTCAGTTTCAAAACAAAAATTAAAAGTTTTTTGTGATAGTAATGTCTAAGTTGGTATATATCTTGTCTTTGCTGACCTCTAGTGGTTAAACTTCTCACTTCCTGTAATGATGGACAGGTGTGCAGGAAGTTATGAGATCGCTGCCAAAGATCACATCAGTTGGTGATACTGAGTGTGATCAAAATCAGAGTTTCAGAGTGACATTTTCTGTGGGTGAGACCGTGTTTGCCTGCAACAAATAGGACTTTGCTCTTTAACGAAAAGGTCTGTTTCTGCAGAAATCTGTTCAATAATGTTGTCAGACATTTTCAATAGCAGTTGAAGCCAAAAGAGGCAAAAAAGCTGCTTTAGTGGGTGTAGTAAAGAGGATCCTAATTGCCCCAAAGGATTACACTGCAGCCACTGCAGCAGTGTGGCAGTTACCTCTGATGATCTGCTTCAACAATTACAAAACTTTTTGTACCTACGAGTCTTTTGCAAACCAAATATGTTAAAATAGGGCCTAAGTTTAAAAATATCACAATTCTCATTTAAGCTTTGCATGAAAAATTTGATTTTGTTCACCTCAGGACTCCCACAGGAGCCAGTTGCGTAATATTGTGTGATGTGACCGATATGACACCCTCTAGTGGCCAAAAGCAGAACTTCAGTCTTATTGGTCAAAGGTCATGAGATCAGAGAGGATCAGCTTCACTCACCGTAGAGGTAAGAAATCCCCACCAGCTCAAAGATCGCGATGATGACCAAAGAGTAGGAGGCTGCGAACGTGTCGACGAGCTGCAGCATGAACATCCCGCTCTGCCACACACACACACACACAAAACAAAAAAATATTACAGAAACCTTTCAAGGCTTCGTGTCCACAGTCTTAACCTTCAAACTGACTCGTACCACATCATAACTGTATGATTTAGGCTGGATTTGGCCTCTGAAGTCGTCTGTGGGGGTTTTAATAAGACTCAGCTTCTCTTGTTCCACTCGCTGAGCCGCCGCTCTGAAGGCTCAGGCTTCACTTTACATGCAGAAATCTGTCGGCTTATTCAAAGAAGTCGCAGGACGCCGGATGAATGCCCAAGTGTGGCCACCGTGTGTTCATGCAGCTGTGCGTTTCTGCGCCAGTGTCTTACCTCCGTGATCATGGGAAATCCCAGGATGAAGAAGGAGACGCAGCAGACGAGAGTGAAGAGCGGTTTGTGTTTCCTCAGGTATTTGGGGAACTCGTCAGAAACAGAGGTCACGATGGTCTCAATGGTGGCAAACTGGAAAAAAGAAGATGAGTGGGAGGAAGAAGGAGGGGAAAATGAGCCAGAGACAAAATGAAGAATAAGAAGAGGAGGGAGAGAAGATGGGATTAGGGAGGAAAAGGTGTATTTTTATTGTTTTATTCACTGACTGATGAATAAAAATTTATCAGGACGTTTTGAAAATTTGACTTTGCCTGAAAAATAAAAGAAACTAAATAAAAACTCGTCTGTGAGGCTTCAAGCTCTGACTCTAAAAAAAAAGTCCCAGCACATCCTGATTGACTGTCTCCACCACAGAATTACTGAAAATTGTCCAATCAGACCAGTTTGCACTGAAAAAGCCTCCAGTCAGCAGGTTTACCTCAATTTGAACGAGAGCAGCTGCTGCTGTCAGAACTCAGCATCCGCCGCTGTTGTTTCTCATCTTCGCTTCATCAAATAAGCGCATTTTACTGTAATTTCATTTATTTCCAAAACAAATGAAGAACATTATCCTCATCCCGAGCAGGAGAAGATTTGTAAACAAATCAGTATTAAGAATTTAGATTACAACGGAGAGACCTGACAGGTGGAGTCTGTCTGGAGATTAGAAAAATGCACCGTGATGGTAAAAAGGGCTTCAGAGCCCAGAGGACAGCAGTGGATGAATGTACAAACAGGCAAAGTGAGGGAGGTTGGTATACTGTGTGTGTAAGTGTGTGTGTGAGTGTGTGTGTGCCTGCTGTAGAGACACATTGGCACCGAGCTATCTGCCACTTCTCTGCTCCTCTCCTTCCTCCTGAGCTCCCAAAACTAATTTCCCGTCAACATCCCAAGCCTATTACCGCCGTGCTGCTTCCTACAACAAAGCCACCGGCCCTTTTCCTCGGAGCCGCCGCCGCCGCCGCCGCTGCCAAGGCACAGCAACATCATCATTTACTGTTACTGTTGACTTGTGTCTTAATGTGCCACTGTGCCCTCTGCCTTCTCTGCTCGGGCTCAGCGGCATCGCGGTGCACGTGGGGAGTCGATGTTTCAGCCGGAAAATGTTTGCACAGGGTTTTAAGTCTGGACTCTGGAAGAGCATCTTCAAGTGTTTGTTGACTGAGGTTGTGTGAGGAATGAATCAGCGCTTGTATAACTTGGTGGACTGTAGTGAAAATAAATCACTTTAAAGTTGCATAAGTCATTTTTTTTTGTGCTTTGAGATCAATTAAACAAGCTAAAAACACAGAGCTGATATGCTTTAAAGCTAATGTGGCTGATTAGTTTGCACAAAATAACTCACAAGTGAAATCTATCACTTAAATACAATTGTCATTAGTTAATTTTAATTGATTGATTGCTAAGAATTTAAGACTTTAAAGTTCTATAAATACTCTGGTAGCACACAAGACTCCATATTTGCTTCATAGAAACAAAAACTGTGCCTAAAACATTTTGTTTAGCCTGTAAAATGTCAGGAAAAAGTGCAAAAAGTGTGTCATCCTCAGTTCATGGTAACATCTCCGGATACAAACATTTGGAACTCGGAAGCTGGAGCAACCAAACCTGAATGTAATGTATGCTAATTGAACTTTAAACTTAATTTTACTTCAGTGTTGTTGTCTCAAAACTTTAAGGTCAACTTAATTTCACTCACTGCAATCACACAGACCCCCTCCTGCTCAAGTACCCCGAGAGCTCCGGCACTTCAGCTCAAATCAGTCACAGTGGGTGGTGTGTACGGGTAATTATGTTAATTGGGTCAATGTGTGCAGTGTTTGCTCAGAGCTGGATGGCGCCACCAAAGTTTAGTGTTTACTTTGGAAGAAACAAAAGTCGAGACTCTCGTTAGCGACTCAAAGGTTGTGGATGTTGTGAAACTTTGAGATCTTCACCAACTGAAACAGTTTCTCACAAAACATCTAAAAAGTGACAGAATTTACAAAAAGCTTTTTAGTCTCTTTAAGCCCACAGTTTGGATTTAATGCACATTTACTGTTTGGTTCTGTGAAATCAGCTGGATGTGTCAATGTGGGTTGTAGTTTTTAAGGCATAGTGGAGCTCTTCTGCCCCCAAGTGGCCAAAAATCACCACTTTGGTAAACCGTTTTCTTCTCTTGACAACATCTCTAAGAGAGTATTCACCTCTGTGCGTTTACTGCAGAGGTACCTGTGCCAGGTGTTTAGCCTAGCTTAGAACAAAGCAGGAGGTTCTAGCGGAGCTCCATTGAAAGTAAATGGGTCTAACAACTGCAGTAATGTTTCTTTTTTTTTGCATGTTTTGTTGAAATAAAATATTGTGGATTTAGGATCAGTTAGCCTCAAACTTTTTAGAGAAAACACCAAATGTGTCCCTAAATGCAACATCTGTCCTCCCATTAGAGTCTCAGTGCTGCAGAACAAAATCATCCTAACTCTTAGAGAGATTAGTGTCGAGCTAAGCAGCTAACAACATTTAAATAAAGTTTTTTTAACATCATTATCATTATTATCAACCTTTATTTAGACCTCAGAAGACACACTGAGGTTTAAGACTTTTTTTAATGGTGCTGTGATTGCGAGAGTAGAAAAATCCATTAACATAAAAGAGGAAATTAACAAATGAATGAATGAATAACAATTATTCAATCAGACAAAAATACAATTTAAAAAGAGACTCAGGCAGATCAGTCCATCCTAACAGGTAAATTGTTTAAAACAAGTGCAATTAAAGCCAAACTGAGCTGATATCCTTGATTGAAAACTATTCCATAGATATGAAGCATAAAGTTTAAAAGCAGTCTTCTGGTTCATCCAGGACCTTGAGCATTAACTGTCCTGGAAGCTTGTACGGTGGGCTGCAATGTTCAATTGTAAAAGTGAATCAAAGTAGAGCAGTGACTTCCAAACGAAGGCTTTATAGACGAACAAAAACCAAAGCAGATCACTGAAGGAAGGCCAGCCAGGCTTGTAATGAAGGAAGTGATGATGGTTACTGTAAATGTTGCTTGTTAAACTCTAAGTGCTCAGTGATAAACTGCAGCTAATGGTTTAAGTGTGGTAGCAGATGCATTCCTGTAAATTATGTCTCCACAGTCCAGAACAGAAAAAGGGAAAAGGAGAAGTGTTTTCATTGTTCTCTTTGCAGTAGACGATGAAAGACAATATCTGTCTTGTTTGTTTGACGACACATACCTGCATTTTTTCTACCTTTGACAGAGTTGGACTTACAGTTAGCCTCTGCTTTCAGTCTTTGTGCTAAATAAAGCTAATCACATTCTGTGCCTGCATGATTTTCTCATCTTAATCTGGATAAAATGAAAAAAAAAAAGGCATATTTTTTCCATCTGGTTCAATTTTTCAATACAAACACGATTCTTAAGTCTCAGCCTGTGCGTTTCAAGCTGGCACTTAAAGAGGAGGAGAACTGTAAAATATCCAACAGCACACACAAACACACACACACACACACAGAAGCACACACACACAGAAGGAGCAGTGGTTACCATGGTATCCAGGCCAAGAGTCAGGAGCATGAGGAAAAAGATGATCGCCCAGAAAGGAGAGAGGGGGAGTCTGGTCAGAGCTTCTGGATACACCACGAACGCTATGCCTGGACCTGACACACACACACACACACACAAATTAGGATGCACACACATCATCTCCACAGCAGATAAAACTACTAAAGTCGCTCTGGTGCGTTTCACTGAGCAGCGCCGCCTCGCTGCTGCCACCTGCTGGTTTTGGTATCTTACCTTCATCTGCCACCTTCTCTATGGGCACTTTCAACTCGTGTGCCATGAAACCAATGACTGAGAAGATGACAAAGCCAGCAAATATACTGGTGGCACTGTTTGTACACGTCACTATGATAGTGTCCCTGCAGGAGAGGAGAGGACAGAGACACACAGAGCTGAATGAGCACAAATCTGCTCTAATCACTTCAATTATGCATCAGTTTTTTTAAAAACATGTCACATACAACACGTCATACAGAATCTGATATGTTTGAGACATGACATGACTGTTCTGTGCACACACAGATAAGAGATGCAATGGCGCCATCTGGTGGTTGGAATACATACTTTCTGCAACCAGAAGGCTGTAAAGAATGTAAGGCATTTACACGGAGTGAGCACAGGGGGGCGTTGTGCCTCGTATTATTAAAGTAAAGTGTATATATGTGTAATATTTGAGTGCTTTTTTGAAGGTACTTTGTAGCTGATTGCAAAGCACCAATAAAGTGGAATTTGGATTTTAAAAAACAGATTTAAAGCCACAGAGAAAAGGGTTGCAGATCTTATAAGACTGCTAATTTTACAACTTCAGGTTGAACTTGCTACTTGCTAATAAAAATACTTATATGAGCTTCGAACTTCAAGATAGTGTGATGAATAAAATATACTTCACTGACTTCAAAGTCAGAGAGAAGGAAAGTTTTAAGTGAGAGAAAATGAGAGAAACACTGAACTTTCGGCTGCAAAAAGGTCCATTTATTATCAGACACACAGTAAAGATGCAGAGTCATGTGTCTAAACTGCCAGAAGCATAGTTTACCTTTTGTGTGTTTACCTGTAGCAGTTATTGTGGAACTTATTGTAGGAGGAGAGAGTGATGAGGCCTCCCCACGCAGCCGACAGAGAGAAGAAGATCTGAGTGGCTGCGTCTTTCCACACCTGATGGAAGAAGAGAAGAAGAGCTGCAGGTGAAGAGCAGTGAAAAACACATCGTCGCTGGATTAAAGGACAAAGGCGTCCGGTACCTTTGCATCATTCAGTTTCTCCCACTTCGGTGTGATAAAGTAGAGGATGCCATCAAAGGCACCTGGCAGGGTCACTCCTCTGATGAGCAGGATGACCAGCACCACGTAGGGAAACGTGGCCGTGAAATAAACCACCTGAGCGAAGAGCAGACGAGATCAGGCAAAATTTAGAAAGAACAGAAAAAAAGGTGATAACTTAAGATCATAGTTGCTTAAAGAAGAAATAAACTTGAAATCTGAGGTTTTCTATAGGAATCTTCTTAAGAATCTATTCTATTCCTTTGGCTTTTATTTTTCTCTCTTCAATAAATTACATTTACATTTACTCTTTTTTCATTAATTCTATGTTTGAAATTTAACATAAATTCAACCGTGCTATATAAAAACATCCCTTTTCTAAAATTTAAGTTAGATTTCAGAGGCAAACATAGTTTTGTGGGCTTATTTCCTGTATGTCAGAATAAAACAAACAGTTACATTGGATGCAAAAAACTATCACATAATCCATCTAACAGCAACATTTCTTCTAGCTTGACTTTATATTGAGGAAATTTCTGACTGATTCACAATCACGGAGAAAACGCAGGGTTTTTGAGCTCCCTTTACTTCCTGACGAGTAAGAAATGAAAGCATTTCTGCAGCTGCATCACAGTCTAATAAACAACCTTTGACACACACACCAGCTCCTAAAGTTTAAATAAATGAAACTTGTGAGAAAACATGTAAATCTGTTGGTGCAATTTTCTAGTTTTAGCAAACTTGGGTCTTTAAATGTTACCACTGTGTGTGTCACATTTATTTCCAGTAGAGGGCGACATTACACAAGGATTCAATCCGGATTATGATTAAGTCTTCCTTGCAATAAGTGCAATTTGAAATGTGTTTAACTGCATGGTGTCTGTCCTCAAATTTTCCAGAAAAAGTATAAACTTGCTTCATTTAGAACTAAGTCTAAATTAAGTGCAGTGTAAAATTGCTCAGGTTGGATGTTTCGGGTGTGTAAAGGCGAGAACCCTCCTCACGCATGTTAAGTAAAAGTCTTTTCCTGCTCTTAATGCTTCTTCATTGGCACTGAAAAAAAAGCCTTGAAACTTTGTGTTGGTCACACTTGGAGATTATTTGCAGTTTATCAAATCTGAATCTAGAATCAAACCTGCTTGTTTAAACTGAAACTTCTTGATTACATCGTCAAGCTCAGTTTAGCTTTTTGTTAGCTCATTAAAACAGTTTTAATGTTCTGAATAATTTTAAGTTAAAAAAAGTGATAAACAGCTCCATGTTCCCGTCACTAGAGGGCACTTGTGTCACCAAACAGAAAAGGAGAAAGTGTGCAAATGTAAAACTGAAGCTGCAGTTTTTCCTCTGCAGCCAGCAAAGGGTGAAAATAGCAGAAGAGGTCAGAGGATTGTTTTCCTGAAGCTTGTGTGTTTTTTTTTTCACCTTTCCGGATGACTTGATTCCTTTGGCTAAAGAGGCGTAGACGATGAGCCAGGCCAGGAACAGACAGCCTGCCAGAGGCCAGCGGATGTCTCCTGGGTATTCAATTCCCTTGGAGATGTGCAACACGTTGTACCTGCAGGCGTGAAACAAACAGCAAAAATCAGAGATAAATCAAAATAAGCTGAAATAAAAACTAATTCTGCACAGTGTCATTTATTTTCCTCTAAATCTTCCGGAACAGTCAGATTATTTGAACCTGTTTCCTGCTCGATTCTGCTTCACTTAACATTTAATATGCAATCAAGTCTGATTTTTCTTAATTAATTCGTCGTTAGTTGCCTTATTCAAGAGACTGCTACCCGTTTACTGACTGTGACTGAAACAAGTTGGATTTTTTTTTATACTACAGTTATAGTTGTAACACTTGTTCTTTTTTACAGAAATTGGGAAATGGTCAGTTGCAACAGTTTATACACTTTTAGGACATTTTCTGCAAAACATTTTAAGTGTAACTGTTGCAAATTTATGGTGATTTTTGTGTTTTCAATTCCAAATATTGATGACTGTTCTCTAGAAGAACAGTCACTAAGAAGATCACTTAATCCAGGTTCAGTGAAGTTCTTTTAAAAGCAACTGGGCAAATTTAAATCAAAACAAATTTAGAAAAGACGGGAAAAGGACTAAGCCTGCCTGTCCACCTTATGATACTGTTTTGGAGGCCTCAGAAAGGCAAACATCTGCATAACAAGAGTAACTAAGATGCATCAGACTTTATGTCTCATCTGTATGTATTAAAAACTGTAAACTGATTTGTAAATAAACTTACAAGTCTGTTTTCTGTTTCTCTTCAATCTGAATACCTTAAATGTTAATGTTCATCAGGCTGAGGCCACACTCACTTGAAGTACTCCTCACTGGGGCTGACGTAGGTCTTGTTGCCGTCCACAGTCATGTTTATCAGTTTCGTCAGGTTTCCCACAGCGTTTGCGGACAGACAGAACGTGGAGTTCTTGATGGAGGTGATGTTTCTGTCCCGCAGGATGCACGAGTCTGTTCCAATCAGAAACCAACACACGTCAACAGAGAGAGAGGCAGGCAGAGAGCCGCTGTGGGACGAAGCTGACTGTCTGCTCAGGTTTACACGCCGAAAGTGAAGTGGGAGCGAACAGATGGATCTGATTTGGACAGAGGAGGACCGAGAGGAGGCTGGGCAGGGGACTCAAGCAAAATGTGCAGAAAGGAAAGCTTTTCCTGCCTTTTTTATGGCTAAAACCTTAAAAATCTGCTTTTTAAAACATAAACAGACATGAAACTGTGAAGAACATTGTTTTTTTTTTACAAATTTAAAACAAAATACCTACTAAAACTGAGAAAAACTCTGCTTTTTATCTTTTTAAGACAAAGCATTGACTCCTCCAATTAGAGACAGAGTTCTCTAAAAAGGATATGCTCAAAAAGTTCCACCTTGATTAATGTCTTTTAATTAATTAATGATACAAAAAATCGTAAATTATGAAACAATGTATGATTTTAAATTGGATTGGATTGAAAAAGAGGATTGTATTATTTTGCACACTCCACTACAGGCACATAAATGATGTAAACTTATCATTACAGGTCAAATAATTCATTTAATATGCATTTTTTAAAGATAGTTTCGTTTTTGGGTTACAGCTTAATGCTTCTATTATTGGTTATTTTCCTCATCAATGAGAATGAGAGAGCGGGAGAGAGACTACAGTGATGAATGGGCCTGTAGCTCGCGGAGCTGCCAGCAGGGGTCAGTCTCGAGCTCACTGCAGCACTGCAGCAGCTCAGCTAGTACAGTAAATTTGTCAAGCAAGCAGTTTTTGTGCTGAATTCACAGATTCGTTGAATGCAAATATTAAACGAAACGAACGAAATTTTGATATTTATTCGACGGAAGACTCCTCCGTGTCCCTCCACGCACATTTTCTCACAGTCAAAACAGGATTTAGTCCACAATTTCAACAAAAACCAGAGCAAGACAGACTGTTCACCTGCATGCTGCAGCTTTGAAACATAAAAATCTTCAATGGTCTCACATTATCACACAAATAAAGAATCGAAAGTGTATAAAATGTATGTTTCTGCCATTCAGAGGCCTTTTTTTTATGCAACACCGGCCTGTCCCATTAAAAATGGACCAAACTGATAAAGTGAACTGATCTACATCCAAAGTGTTTTTGAGAGAGAAACCACCGCAGGAATCACAGGTCAGGATTCATTATACTGCAGGACACCTCAGCTGAGGGAGTCATGACGCATTGCGCATTGAGGAGAGAGGGGTGCTTTTTTTTCTGTATGTGTGTGTGTGTGAGACAGTGTGTGTGTGTGTGTGTGTGTGTGTGTGAAGGTGGGTGTCTTACCTAACAGCAGCATGTCTTTGTCCTTACATTCCACCGTGTTCCACTCATTCCTACAGTTAGCCCATGGCAGTGAGCCCTTCAACGAAGCGAACAGGTAGTACAGTGTCCAGCACATTATAATATTATAGTATATGGCTATCAAGACAGATATTATCAACATGGCAATCCCGCAACCTAAAATAAATAAATGAGACGAAATATATAAATTACTCTTAAGAAAAAGTAGAAAACTCGTAATAATGAAAAAATAGCTTTATTTTTGAATTTTTTTGTCTTTTAGTTGGTTAGTTGTGGCAGTTTACCTTGCAGAGCAGGGATGCATTTCCACACTGACACGGGCCCCTGGCTGGCAAACTGGCCCAGGGACACCTCCAGAAGAAAGATTGGGATCCCGGCAATGCCCAACATTGTCAGGTAAGGGATCAAAAAAGCGCCTGGAAGGGAATGAAACACCAGGCTGAAGAGCGCAATTTGAAACTAACAGTAACAGAAATAAAAAGGAAATTAAGATACGTGTCAATGGCACGTTTCTGCGCATCTGCTAATAATTCGAAACAAACAGAGTAGATAATTTCATTAATCAGTGACTGAAAATTATTAATAAACTGTATATAATAATAATAATAATAATAATAATAATAATAATAATAATAATAATAATAATAATAATAATAATAATAATAGGCCTGTGGTTTAAAGTAAAGTAGTATGTTGTAGGTGTTGTTTTTTTTTACATCCAGTACAAATAATCATGTTTTGCAATATAAACTGTTCAGGCTTAACATTCCCAGGGGCTTACTGAATAGTTAAAAATAGCTACAACTCGACCGGTAAAAACCTAAAAATCCTGCTTAGAGTATAGATATAGTCATTTTATATATACTGTGTACAAAATTCTGTAGTGACACTTTGTTTTAAGTCTTTCTTAATCTGTTTGAAACTCTTAGAACTTTTCTGACAATCAGCCCCTTAAAAAAAAACCCTCCTCAGTGTTTCGGCCATCTGGGGCCGCTAAAAACGTCAACAAAAGCACGTGTCGGCGGCCTCTCGCTTGCCGTACTTGGCTCCGCCATTGTTTGACAGCTCTCGTTGCTAACCAGGGGCTTGCTTGGTTACGCACTAAACATGAACAACTAAAAGAAACTTCCAGGTTTCGTGTGGATTTAATGGACAGCTTTCAACGACACTTTGAGCTTGAAAGAGGAGATTCGTTATAACCAGGTACTTTTATTCACGTTACTTCCTTTACGCTTTTATTCTTTCATTTCACAGATGCTAACGTAACTTCCGACAGTAGTACTTAGCTTTAGCTTCTGTCAGTGTGGCTGCAGAGGAAAGTTCATAACAAGGCATAATGTGCCAAATGTTGACGGCTATTTATACATTTTTTACGCCACTCAAAGCGCTTTCTTTTGTGTCATCTGAAGCGTTTTTTAACCAAGACTTTGGCCCAGTTAGTTGATGTTTATGGAGAGATACGAAACGTTAAGTTTGCTGACTTAATAAGTGATAATTTTTTCGCCTGCTGATTAAACATGAGTTTCGTGTGACGGTGTAACGTTTCATAGCGCCATTTCGAGCATCCGAGTTGAAAATCCCCCTGTTAAGGTAAATATTCTCTGTCATATTTATTCTCAAGTCAGTCATACTGGGTCGTGCATTGAAAATGTATCTCTCCATGTCAAATGAATAAGGAAATGAACAAGGAACAGTCATGTAATATCAAAACTATTTTTTCTGATAATTGCAACAGAGAGTAGTTCATTTTAACGACTAATGCAGACATTATGACTGATTTTTAGAGTAGAGGAAAGTTAGAAATGCTTTCAGAAGCCCAGAATTGTTAGTTGTATTCTTGCAGTTTTGCACTTTACCACCTGTAACCTTAAATTAGAGCTATTATTTTTGAAGTACATGAAACAGTTTAATCCTGACTGTCATTGTAAATAAACTAATGATTAAAGTTAGTAACTGAGGCATGATCAGCACTAAAAATAGCCTGGCTCTGTGCAGAACCAACACTGGACCATCTGTAGTAATGCAGTTAGCTGAGATATGGATCAGGTTATTACATGGCCAGAAATGGGTCTGCTCTTAGCAACCTGGTTCAAATCTGGACTGTATTTTGTTTTATCTGGGAAAAGTTGAGGTAGATTTGATTTACTGTGGGCCTTGTTGTCTGCATGAATGAAAGTTCAGTTGAGCTGCACACTCTTAGTGGTCGGATAATGCACTGACTAACCAGCATGGTGCAGTTTGAAGAGCATAAATAAATGCTAAGTATTCGTAAGTATTAAGTATTCGGTCAAAAAAAGTTGAAAGTAGTTGTTAAAGCTCAGTTTGTTCTTAGAGCCTCAGGTTATGAGACTCGGTTTGTTCATTCAGCAGTGCAAAACCTAATTATATTCCATTAACAGTGATAAAAGACAAACAAAACAAGTTATTTTTTACCTTTTAAGCATCTGGAACCAAAAAATAATTTGCATTTCTTCTTCATAAGTGACTCCTGCTGTCAACTCCTCCTCTACACTTTTTTTTTAAAAAGAATCATCTTAACTATATTGTCTCTTTGTGTCATAAAGTACTTTTGATCATCAGTGTTTAAGTTGCATATAATGAAAGAGAGGAGTGGAGTTAATGATTATTTGATTATCAAACTTCAGTTAAGAGGATCAAGTAACTCATTAGTCACCTAATGTCTCTGCACTGGAGTCAATTAGTAAGTCATTTGTGGTCATATTATTATGCCTTGTTGTTAAAAACTTGTGATATATGGTCTCCTCTGTGCAGTAAAGCAGTTTTATGAGCCCTGTAAGAGTGATATGGAAATAATAAGAATCACCATTGCGGCACTTGTCTAAAATGTTCAAACCAGGTTTGATGAGCAAACGGAAGTTGTGAGCTTGCCTATAAAAATACTGAGGATCATTATGAAAGACACCTCTGCAAATACAGTCATTTCCAAAAAGACAGATGATAAGGTGCATTTCTATGGAGAGATTTGAAGGATTACTGAGTCATTAATGGTAACCTAATGCCAGTGATATATAGGGTGTCACACAGGTCTAAAGATCT
>JAPZDY010000001.1:23233893-23244014 GCA_029783645.1 Ctenochaetus hawaiiensis | reverse complement strand
TCCTCCTCCTCCTCCATGCACTGCCACTGCTCTTCATCATCATCATCACCGTCAGAGAGCTCGGGCATCTCCTCTGCTGCTTCATCACAGTCTGTAGGAACCAAATCCCGTTAACTTTAAACTCAACCGACACCAGCAGACCTACAGTTTATTCGGCGGTGTTAAAAATCACTAATCGCTTAGCTAAAATTAATCAGCATTAGCTTTAAAACGGTACAGCTGTTTAAAAGGCTGCTAAGCGAACTAAAGACGCAGTTTATTATCTATATATGTGATAAAAAATGATCGCTAACCAAAATAAACGCTCTTGTTTTAACCAGCAACATTATTTTGGGGTTTGAATTTGCTATTTACCGAACTCACGTGCGTCTGTGTATTCTGCCATGATGCCGCCTTGGTTTCCGCACACTTCCTGGTGACGTTTAGTGACGTAAAGAAGGGGCGGAGTCAGCGCCGTTCAATATAGTCAGAAGAGACGCTTCCAGACAAACACCACCAGATGTCGCCAAATTTTAATATATGAAATAAATATGGCATCAATCTGTTGTTATGCAATCTGTTCATGTTTAGGGTGATTTAAAAGTATTTTTTTTAGGTAAAATACTTTTAAATGACTGAATGCAACGTTTTTTTGTCAGATATTAATGCATAATATGATGACATTTATTCCTAAAGACTGGTTGAAAGACAGCATAAATCAGTTTTTCTGGGTTATTTGCAACTTCTACCACCATCAGTGGTCAGCTGCAAAAAAACAAAAGAAGCATCTCCTCATCATTGGTCCACCATTCAATGAGACGGCAGAACAAGAGGCTGCGTCCTCTGACAAACTCTGTCCACATCTGGCCTCACATGGGCTCTCCTGTTTGTTAAAAATTTAAACACTTCTTCCTTAACTGACCAACATTATTCAGACAAAACCAGTGATAGTTTTAATCAAGCTGTTAGGACAACTTCTTAAAGAGATTTTAAGTAATAAAAAATATAATTGATGTTAATTTACAATGAATGTGAATGTTTAAAAATATAATTACAATAAATATAATGTCAAATATATAACCCCAGACAAGATCAGACAGATAATCACCAAACTGACTTCTGATCAGTTCCAATTTCTGATTTACAAGAGCAAATCCAGTCTGTAAAGAGGAAACAGAACAAAATTTAAGTTTTTATTTTATTTATTCAGTATCAGACAGATGCTCAGAGTAGCTTTAAAACCTGGCAGGAAAAGTTTCACACCTTAAGCTGATAACTAGTTATTTCACCACTTTAATCTGGTGTTCACATTTTTGCAAAGATTAAAGCTCCACATACAGATAAGTTGCTAAAAATAACCACGAAGAAACACCTCTTTTGTGATGTTTTTTAAAGCAGCATCAAATTAAGCTTCAGACTGATCATTTTCTGGAGGACTTGAAACAACCATGTCACCTTTCTCCTCCTTGTCTGCTGGTTTTAGCTTTGGAGGAGAAACTTCTAAAGGTTTGTCTTGTTCCAAGGAAGAAGGTTCAACTTCTGCTTCGCTCTCAGATTGGCCCTCATGGTTCGATGTTTGAGGAATGAGCTCTGAATCCTGGCCTTCTGTCTGTGAGGGTGGAGCAGACCTGGTGCTCATCTCTGCTGTAACTGAGGGAACAACTGATGAAGTGATACCTGTGGAGTTCAAACTTGGGGGAAGAGTTGTTCCTGCAGAGGTCTGAGGTGGAGCAGATTCCCCGTCTGATGAAGGTGTGTGAGCAGGGAGATCACTGTTAATGTTGAGTCTTTGGAAAGGTTTGAATTTGCCTTGGACGAGGGTTTGTGCTCGATCAGGTGGTGGATGCCGCCTGCCGCCGGGTTTGTCTCCTCTGGAAGCAGTTTCCAAGAACTTGCTCCCTGCGGCAGAACCAGCTTGGGGACGCGTTTTATCAAAACGAGGCTTGATGTGGCGAACGTGGGCGTATCCTTTTGCTCCAGGCATCACATCACCACCATACAACCTGGGACGCCATGTTGGACGAGACATCTGTGTGTCAACTTTTCCTGCTAAATTGCTGCCAGCAGTCACAACAGAGCTCACAGTCTTAGTGGGTTTTAAATCTTTTTGCAAAAAGTTTGGTCCTGCATGGTTAAAGCTGCTGGGAAATGCAGGATGATATCTGATCATCTCAGGCCTGATTGATGGATGCAGCTCCTGTAGGTGCAGGGGAAGTCGTCTGGAAGGATTTCTGAAAAATATACCAGATTCAGGCTTTGGACTCAACTTGATATCTTGAGTATTTGGACCTGCTGCGCTGCTGTGTATGAAGCTGTGGGCCTCTTTGTTGTTTTGTCCAAAGCCTGTTGTATCTTTTTCTACCTGAGCAGGTGAAAATCTTCCTGTCAGCTTTATTTGATAAGGTCGAACCTGAACCACACCTGAGGAGAACACGGAACCAAAGTTTGCTTGGTGAATCTTCTTGTTATCAGGTGAAATACTTTTAATTCCAGGAATAACAGGATTAAGATGACGGCTTTGAAAATTTAATGATTTAGAGTCGGTGGTGTGATCTTCTTGAAGGTGATAAATGTTGTCCTCACTTGATGTCTTGAAACCAGCTGTAGGGATTCTGAAAACATTGGGTAGTTCTCTCCATCTTTTATAGTCTCTGTCGTCATCGTGGACTCCCATTGGAGCCTGTCCTGCCTGGACGTGAGGGACATAACCTGATAAAACAAAACACACTGACAGCTAATGTACGGATCTTTAAAACAACAGGCAGCTAATCCTCAGTTAATCCAAATATGCAGATCATTCAGTACCTTTCTGCGTTTTCTGGCATCTTACATCACCGTCCAGCAGCCAAAGACAGATTACAAACAGCCTGCAGAGTAAAGAGCAACACACAGATGACAAGTTTCCAAAGTAAATTTAAATGACCCTTCATTTAAATAACCAACAAGTTAAACAGAAATTTACCTAAAATAATCAGCAGGACTCATCGTTAGGCTTTTTTTGGCAGCCACATACCCAAAACTACGTGCCCGGTGAATCAGGCTACGACTGACCTGTTTGAACAGGCAGCACAGAGCCAGAACCACTTTTTCTGAACTCTGATCAGTGAGAAGCAGCAGATCAGCTCAGCTGGTTTTCATTGATGCTAATTGCTGCAGGAGCAAGATGGCAACAGCAAAGGCTGCAGGAGGAAAAGGAGGCTGTGTGTTTTCCATCAAACAAAGTGAGTTTATGTTAAAATTTCTCACTCAGTAACACTTCATGGAAGTTAAATGATTTTGTTTCTGCGTTTTGATGAAATTTTAGATATATAGGAGCTGTACTGGTTATATGTTGAAGGAAGCTGTAGACGTAGTGGACATTTTGAATTAAGGATCACAAAGAACTTAAACTGTCAGCTGTTAATTCTCAAAATTCATTTATTTCATTGTGGACAAAAACAGACTTCAATTGGCTGTTTTTCCCAGTGAAATATTACTTTTGGTTGATTTATTGTTTTAACCATGAATGGTCCTTACAAGAACTAATTATAAAGAGCAACAGTTGATTTCAGTTGGTGTTTAAATTGTTTGCTTTATTTTTTTGTCTGGAAGTAAAACTGGTTCTTATTTGTAAAGTTTGTGTATGAATATCCCTGATTGACTCCTGGCAGAACATTTAATGCACAAGTTAATGTTTTATTCAAGTTTGTTCATAACTCTCTTTGTCTGGTAGGCTTAGAGACACTTTGTCTTGTGACAGGAAATGTCTAGATGCAGGAAATACACAGGTGTTAGTTATATCACTGATGACTTGTCATATTCTGGAGTCTTGGTAAACTTTGGCAGTGAGGCAGCATAAACTAGGACCACAAAACCTAAAACCTCTTAATTTAAGAAGACTTCATTCATTTTATTATTGAGACCTGTTCATTTTCTACTGTGACATGGCAAAATATCTGCTGTCAGTAAGGACTTTCAGAGATGAGCATCATGTATTTGAATGTGAAGAATCATTTTAAAAAGCATGTTTTTTTAAGGCATCAGTGAGCACAAAATTAATCATTTTGAAAATTAGTTTACCAGCTCAAATTGCAATTTCTGTAGTTTTTGGCAGCAACAATGTAAATACATGATTTTGAAAATTCTCTTCCCTTTGAAACTCTATTTGAAACCTCATAATAAAACGGCATCATGTCAGTGAGCCGCTGCAGGTGGCAGGTTGATAGTTAAAGGCACTTTCAGCTCTTGTGGAAGAAAAAAAAACTACATGACTTTTGAGTACATTTAGTGTTACCACATTCAATCACAGGAGGGCGCTGTTACACCAAGGAAAGGAAATAAAGTTTACTGAACATCATCTCTCAAACTTTGGGATGAGAAACTAAAGGAAAATGGAGTACAAAAATAGAAAAAAAGAAACTTTTACTCATTTTAATTCAGCAAGAAACCCAATCAGGCGCTACTCTGTTTTTCTGCAGTAAACCTCTGGACTGTCAGCATCCGCCTGACATCTGGACTCTCTGTGTAAACATGAACACAGACGGGACTAAAGAGTCTTCATCAAACTCTGAAAGTGTAACATTGATACTGCAGGAAGAGTTTGAATTGGTTTCAAGATGATTCGTCTTAAAGGAACAAAATCAGGAATCATAAATTAAAAATTCATCATAGTTTAGCAAAATAATTCAAAACTTAAATTCAGGTAACCCGACCCCGGATAAGCGGAGGAAAATGGATGGATGGATGGATGGAATTCAGGTAAAACGTAAATCGGAAACTTAACTGGTGTGACCACCTTTAAGCATAAGAAACATGTTGAGAAAATTTTTTATCAGTAAAGTTTATTCAAAATACCTCCATCACTGATATTACTGTAGAAGAAGAAATTAATTTCTTCACTTAATGGCTTTGTATCTGGATGTCATGGATAGTGTTACATGTAAAATGAAAAATACCACATTTACTGTGTATTTATAAACATGCAGTACCTTGTCAATATATAACAGATTTAGACACCAGATATCAATATTGATTTAAACCTTTATGCAAACTTCTTCCTAAACCAAACACACACACACAATAAAATTTTTGGCATTTTAATAAGAATTAAAACAACATTCAGGATTTTTATATCAAGCAGAAAAAAAACTTAAAACAACTTTAAAGCATTCATTCAGTGCATCGTCACAAAGCACAGATGGTGAGCATCAAGAAGTTTGGCAATGGTTCCCTGATAAAAACATTACATTCAACATATACACATCAGTCAAGGCCAAAGAAAATAAATATAATTTCAAGATTAAATAATTTGTAGAAATAAAATAAATCTCTCCATGAAGAGTCTGGCAGACCCACTACAAGAAGCACTTTTATAGAAACACCTGATGAATGAACAGAAATGTTCATGATGATAAAGTTGATTGTGATGAGTAGAAATGGTAGTGTGTAGTTGTCTCCATCTGCTGAAATAATCTGAAAAGAAAAAATGAAATTACATGTCAGATAGAAAGTCATAGTGAATTTTTCTGATTGAAGTTTGATAGAATTAACTTTGCACAGAGCTGTAGAGCTAAAAACACTATGGCTAGTTTCTCTGAGTTCATTCTGGAAATCTCTACCAGCCATATGAGGGCTTCGCCAAAACAGGAATTTGTATAATCGGTTATACTGAGTTGAAAGCTAAAAATCTTTAGTAGGCAAATACTAAAATTTAACTAATTTAATTTTTTCCAATTGACAAGAAATTGTAAGGAGCTTAGATGTGGAAACTAAATCATATATTTGGTTTTTTTTGTCATTAATACTTCTGTTTGTGAGTGATATTTAAGTATGGATTGATTTTCCATCAGTGTAAATTGCGAATTTTTTTCTTACCTCTGTGTTTTTCCTGTTTTCTCTCATTTCCCTGCGCTCGTTCCCAGAGCAGCGATTGCTTTGTTCTCCAGGATCTCAGTCTTCTGCTCAGATTGAAGCACAGTGTTTGACACCATCGCTTTTCCCACCAGCTCGATCGGGATGGACATGGACGAAGAGCCCACAGCAGACAAGGCACCAAAGACCTTTCTGATCATCCACTCACCAGGCCGACTCTCCTTCCTATCCACCAACAAAACCCTGATGGAGAAAAACAAAGGTATTGAAAACTAAAGAGATTAAACCGGAATGGGTCAAGTTATTAATGGTACTGCATGTTTTCTATGGTCCCTCCTTTCAAAAAAAGGTAGACTTTCTTATAATTTTGTATCTGGAAAATTAAAATTGCACCCTAAAGTGATGCATCCATGACTTAAAATAAACACACATTGAGTCACAAGTGTCTTAGGGGCAGCAGAGGAGGAGTCAACACAAACTATCACAGACCCTAAAACACTTGTAAAGCATCACATCTGTGCTCTTCTTCTCTGGTGTCGCACAAACTAAGAACGTATGCAAACATGGAAGAAGTGATTTACACTTGTTGTGCTCAGCTTCTCTCTACATTATAAACAGCTGCTATCAAATGTCAAATCCATTTCCATATTCAAACAAACCAGTGTGTCTTGTGGTAATTTCTTGCAGTGGGTGAAGATAATGTTACAATGCCAAATAAAGAACCCTAGTAATAGCAATATGCAAGAGGGTGACATGCAATCCCTCTTTCTCATTACTGATATCCAGTGATATGCAGGAGGGTGTGTGAAATCTTGCATCGTCATATTTTCTCTTTTATGTATTTCATAAGTTTGTGGACTCATCTCATAAGGGAAATGTGGAACAGTGCAACATGAAAAGACTAAATTAAGTAAATCAGATACCTCACCCTGGTCTGTAAATGGCATATTTGTCAAAACCAAGCTCCTCAATTTCTGCTTCCACTTGTCCCTGAAAGAAAATCACATTGATATTGATCTTTCGGTCATTGACCAATGACCACATTTAATGAGCCAGATGTAAGTTTAAGCTGAGAAATAGAATTATTGGTTATATCTCGTGCATTAGAGAGAAGAGATAAAAACACCTTGACTTTGAGGTAGAGGAAGCTGCTTTTTTTGTCAGCTCCTCTGGAGGACTCCAGGTGGAACTGTGAGCAGCCTCCTGCTTTGGCGAGCTCTGCTGATTTTAGGACATAGTCATGATCAACACGGACAAATCCATCCTGAAACAAAAAAGAGAAGTGCCAGAAGGTAAAATAAATGCAGATATTTTGACAGGTGTTCTGCAAAAACTTACCTGTAGTTGATGGAATTAAGAATTCACATTAATATGAATAAAGCTTAACAAAAAAAAGGGAACAAGAAAAGTTATGCATCATAATAATGGCCGGAAAATAAACACAAAATTGTCTATCATCTTTTCATTTTAATAACATTGTGAAAAATTAATCATAATAAGGTCAGAGATTATATAATTCTGATACCTGAAAGCTCTTAATTATAACAACATCAGGAAATATTATTTTCACTTAAACATATAAGATTTATAAACTTTTTTTTATAAGAATCCCTAATATTTGTGTTTTAAGACTGTTTAAATGGACCAACTATGCAATAATGGTTCTGTCTCATTACATGAAAAGCATATCTTTGGCATTAGGTTTCAGAATTTGCTTTATATCAATATTTACCACTGTTCTGTCGGGTTTATGAGAGAAAATGAATTTGCTCCGCTCATTAGTTTGTTTGTACAGAAAATGTTGGCACACAGGAAGGGAGGGGTACAAATTGCTGAGTCATTGCTGCAAGCTAACAACCCTAATGAATCCCAACGGATATACTGTGTTTTTTTATGTTTTGTTTTTCACGTTGGAACATTAAAACCTCATTGATTTTATTATAAAAGTACCCACACTGGATTTATAAAGTCTGACTTACAGCCCCTGCCTTCGCTCTGGTTGTTCCCAGGCAGCAGTAGCCGACATCATGGCCCTGGAAGGCAGCAGCATGATCATCAAGCTTCTCAAAGTCCACCACCTCTTGCACCTTGAGTCACACAAAAACAGTGCTGAGAATAATGTTTAACATTCGTCATACTATTAGATTTTCCGAAACTGAGCCAATTGACTGGAAAACTTAACCCACTAACCACGTTTTGATATTCTTCGCCCTCAAAGGTGAGCTTTCTCCTTCCGATGAGAGTGATTTTAGAGAAGATGTTGCGCTGCAGCAGCTCTTTGAGTAACTCCTTGCCTGTTTCTCCAGAGGCTCCAAGGACGAAACAGCTTTTATTTTGCTGCTTGAAGTTTTCCTCCAGAGTCTTTATGCCTTCGGCCATGCTGTGTGCCAGAGCAAAGTGACTGCACTATCAACACCATGAACAAGATTAGGTAACGCAGAAATAAAAAAAACAGGTTTTATACAGGCAAAGTGTGCAAATGTGAAACATGCCTGCAAACTTTGTTTACCGTGGCTTGTTTCCACATACAAACCAGGGAAATGACTGGGAAATGCACTGATGGTTAGATTTACTGACTGATAGTGTATAGTTATATAAAACGAGAAATATTTCATCAGACATAAGTTACTTTGGTGTCACTTCAGAGTCAATTTTCCTCTGACAAAATTGCACTAAAGTCGACTTAAGTGGAGGGCAACAATCTTTCGCAGTGAATATGAAATCTGTGTGGGTGTAGCTTGTTTTCCATAAACAAAACCTACGAACTTCCCAGTTTAAGCTTGATGTTCCCTGTTTGATTACCCATGGAAATTCATGGAGAAACAACCTTGTATATTAAAAAAAGACTGACTTATATTTAAAGATTACAGTTTTAGGACCATTATAGCTAACAAAAAACATCAAATATTACATGTTTGCATTGCATTGCATCTATCTGGTGTGAGCTCCTAACAAAATACACGTTTTTATGTGCCGTTTCCAGCTGGAAAGCCATCAAAGAGCTTTGCCGTTCTTTACCTGGCGTATTTAACCGGATCTGGATCCTCGAAATAAATCAAAAGCGCTGCAATAACAACAACCACGACAGCTAGCAGCCCGGTCGCTTTCCCCAGCCCGGTGTGCAGCAGTTTTAGCACAAACATTGCGAGGAGCGACGGTTAAATGGCTCGGATACTTCCTGGTTGCCTCATCTTCACGGACGGCGCGCGCTTCCTGTCTCGGTAATGAGCGTTAAACGGAGGATTTTTTTTAAAAAAACTGAAAATATCTGCACTGTCTTTATAGAGGGAAAAAGTGTAAAGCGAGAATGTTAGCTGAATATTTTTACTGTCATTATTTTGTGTGATGAGCTACAGCACCAAACCCGGTAGAGAAGGTCAGAGAAGCCTCGTTCTCATCCTTCATCAACTGCGCATGCGCACTTGGAACTTGACTGTCCCGGTCAGAACCCAGTGAATATTTCTCATTAATTTTTAACTCACTGTGGTTCCTTTACCTTAGGCCTATTAATACGCATTTAATGTCTCCACGTGGTACTTAATTACTTTTGATTAGTGGAGTTAAAGGGAGTGAAAGGGAGTGGAGCAGATCCGAGGTTACTTAATCACCACTATTACCTCTCAACACAATTTTCTTTTTTTAAGGAAATCTGTCACAAACATGCACTTAAAATTTGGCATAATAATGATTTAATAGGCATGAAATGACATAAGAAAACAATGTTTAAGTGTAAGCTTTATTTAATAGTCTTTTAAATGTAACAAACTACTACCAGGGTCTTACACCAAAGAGCTTCAAGCCTCTTTCGCCCTTAAGAAAGTCTGTTTTACTTTGTAAAGGTATAAAATTAAAACTCAGCCTCAATATTTGTATGGATCAATTTTGGATCTTTTTCTTTGATTCTCCTTTAGTCAAGTCACCACGTTTCGGATCGTACAGTCTATCGCTAAGGCAGACATTCTTGTTTCTGCTCCTCAAGAATAGAGATGCAGGTTATCATTTGGTGGAAGTCTTAAATACTGCAGTAAAAGTAGAAATGTGGCAAAATCATGCTTAAAATTCCTGCATTCAGAATTTTACAAAAGCTGAAGTACACAATTACTAGTATCAATACAAAAGTAAAGGTAATCATAATGCAGAATGGCAAATTTCAAAATAATGTGCATAGTGGGATTGTGATTGCTGGTGCATTAATGTGTGTGTCACTTTATTGTTGCTGCTGGTAAAAGTGGAATTAAATTGTATTTTTTTTATAGTGCTGGACAGCTCAAAGTCTTATTTTCTCATATCGG